>VDFB02000363.1:43650795-43914254 GCA_007258455.2 Sequoia sempervirens
GTGTTGTTGTGCATGGTAACTACTGTCAAAAATCATGCCTAAATTGTAGGTTGAGTGGTCTCCACATTGTTGTATAAATAGTGGAGCATGTTCACTTGATGGGGACGCATTCCTTGAGCAAGTTTCTACATTCTATTTGCATTCCTTTCTGCACTATTCTGCTTTATATTGTGAGTGAGATCTTTCAGTATTGGAGAGAGTTTATTGATATTTTAAGAGAAGTATTATTGCCAACTTATGAAATAGAGATTATTGTGACTTTTTTGGAGAAATCAATACCAAGCTAGCTTAGAAGTGTTGGAGTTAACAACCCAAGATCTTCAATCTGCAACGCCAAAGAACCTCCACAAGAGATAGAGAGAAGCAACAATGGAAGATGCTATTCCACCAAACAAGGATTGCAATATGATACAATATGATCAATGCAATACTATACAATTCTATATGCCAAATTAACAAATATGCTAGAGATGCCTTGCTTATAAAGGCAAGGATGAGAGATAGGATAAGACAAGATCATGACAAGTGTCTTAATCCTATCACATGAGACAACTAACTCATAACTACCTAGGAAAGTGGAAATTTTAGATAAGACAACTAATACTTATCTAGATAAGACAACTAATACTTATCTAGATATGACAACTAATATCCTAAGTAAACTTAACATGTGAATTAAGTCCCCTAAGTCCTAGTAAAGGAATAAACTAGGTACAAGACTTATTCACACCAACACCCCCCCTTAAGTGCAACTTAGGGAGGTACAAACCAATGCATAATGCTCAAGACCCATGTACCAAACAAAGCGAGAAAAGGAGAAAAACAGAAAACTCCTCTCCAAAAGAGAGAAAAGAAACAAAGAAAACTAATGAAGGAAGGAGGACTCCTCAAGACCCCCCAAGGACAACTTCCTTCACCCCAAGCATCGATCGCAACTAAAGATAACGAGGCAATGCCAAAGGTTTAGTGAAGATGTCTGCAACCTGCTGATCTATAGGCAAATACTCCAAGTTGAGAACACCATCCTAGATGAGCTGCCTGATGAAGTGCATGTGGATCTCAATATGCTTAGTCTGCTGATGCTCCACTGGGTTGTATGAAATATGAATGGCACTCTGATTGTCACACCAAAGAGTAGTGGGCTGAGTGGAAGGGAATATGAACTCAGTCATCAACTGACGAAGCCACAAAACCTCCTGACTAGCCAACACTGCACCTTGATACTCAGCCTCTGTCGATGATAATGCAATAGTTATCTGCTTCTTGCATGACCATGCAATCATACCAGAACCAAGGCAAAAGACAAAGCCAGAAGTAGACTTCTGATCATTGACATCACCAGCCCAATCTGAGTTAGTGAAGCCCACAATCTAAGATGCACCTGAAGTATAGTGAATGCCAAAATGATTAGTGCCCTGAATGTATCTCAAGATACGCTTGGCGGCCTTCCAATGACTCTCATGAGGCTCCTATAAGAAGCGAGAGACAAGTCCAACCGCAAAGGAAATATCAGGACGACTATGTGTCAAGTACAAAAGACTGCCAACCAACTGCCAATACAAGGTAGGATCAACTGTAGGAGTAGTGCAACTAGAAGATAGTACAACACCTGACTGGAATGGAGTAGGGGCAGGCTTGCAATCAGCCATTCCAAATCTCTGAAGCAAATCAAGAGCATACTTCTGCTAGAAAATGAAGATCCCCTCAGAAGTTTGATGAATCTGAAGACCAAGGAAGTAATGCAAAAGACCAAGGTCAGTCATATCAAATCGCTTCATCAATGCTCACTGTGTACTCTGTATCATGGAAGTAGAACTCCCTGTGAGAATCAAATCATCCACGTAGAGCACAAGTATAAGTAGATCCTCTCCATGTCTCTGTGTATAAACTGTGGGATCAGAATGGTAGCGAGTATAGCCGGAAGCAAGCAAGAAACTATCCATCTTCTCATACCAAGCCCGAGGGGCTTGTTTGAGACCATACAATGAACGTCGAAGCCTGCAAACAAGTGAAGAGTCCTACACAAAACCTGGTGGCTGCTCCATATAGATTTCCTCATGAAGATCCCCATGCAAGAAAGCACTCTTCACATCCATCTGATATACTGACCATCCCTGAGATGCAGCTATAGCAAGGACAAGGCGAATAGAATCCATCTTGGCAACAGAAGCAAAGGTCTCAGAATAGTCGATCCCTTCAACCTGAGAAAACCCCTTTGCAACAAGACGAGCCTTGTACTTGTCAATGGAACCATCTACTGCATACTTGGTATGATACACCCACTTGCACCGAACCAACTTTCTTCCCTTAGGAAGAGGCACAAGATCCCAAGTATGATTCTTCATCAAAGAAGAATACTCATCATCCATAGCACTATCCCACTCTGGAATACCTAAAGCATCTGAAAACTTCTGAGGATCATTTGAAACTGCATGACTCAAAAGACTAATTCCAGAAGTCTGAGAATGAGTACAGCGAGTGTCTGTGGGATCACCAACAAGAGGACTAGCCTCCTCAAGAGTAACTCAAGCCCATCGTGGCCTAGTGGGTGAGTGAGGAGGAGGTTCATCAAGACCATCATCAAAGTCTTCCTCAAGTAGCAAGGTATCATGAATTGAAGAAGACTGAGTAGGTTGTGATGAAGAAGAAGTCGTAGGAGGATCTGGCTAGGTGAAGGTCTCAAAAAACTGAACATCGCGTCGGAAATGAACCTCTCGTGTGTCAAGATCAAACAATCTGTATGCCTTCACATCCTCACAATAGCCAACAAAAATGTAACGCTGACTCTTCTTCTCCATGGATTTACGTCGACCATTCAGAATGAATGCCCAAGCCTCACTACCGAACACTCTGAAGAAGGATACATTAGGCTTGCGATGAGACCAAGCCTCCTCAGGGGTCATATTTCGCACTGCCTTGTGGGGCATACGATTCTGAATATAGTTGGCACAATTAACAACTTTGGCCCAAAAAGCGGGAGCCATGGACCTAGACTGAATCATACAATTGGTCATTTCCCTAAGAGTCCTGTTCTTTCTCTCCGCCACACCATTCTACTGAGGAGTGTAAGGAACTGTGTGCTGATGAAGAATACCATGCGCACTGCAAAAATCCTAAAATGCCTGATTGACATACTCCCCCCCATTATCTGTGCATATCTGTCGAAGAGAAAAACCTAACTGCTTCTCCACAAATGTTTTGAAGGTCTTGAAGTTGCTGAGGACTTCACTCTTGAGCTTCAGAAAGTAGACCCATGTCCGGCGGGAAAAATCATCAATGAATGTTAGCACATACTTGGCCCCTGAAAAAGAAGGAGTTGGGAATGACATAAGATCACTATGGACCAACTCAAGGGGTGTGGTTGCACGTGTAGCATGACCCTTAGGAAAAGGATCTTGATGTTTCTTTCCAAGAACACATCCTTGACAAACACCATCTGTGCAAGTGATCTTTGGAAGACCAACCACTAAGTTATGTGCTTTCATTTGCTGAAGATATCTATAATTCAAGTGCCCAAATCTCTCATGCCAAATCTTGCTCATTGAATCAGCATGAGCAACAAAACATGACCCTGATGAAGACTCAAATCCATCAAATTGATACAAATGATTCTCATGATCAACTACTCCTATTGCGACAACCTTCTCAATATCTTGCAACTGTCTAAAAGTCACATTTTGTGGAGTAAACTCAACTGACTTCCCATCTCCAGAATGACAAATCTGATATATGGAAAGACGATTCGCTGAAATATCAGGAACAAGTAAAACATCCTCAATGCACCCATCTAGCATTTGAACGGAGCCTGTCCCCAAAACTGGAATCTGTGAAGAGTTCCCAACTGCAATCTGAGAAGTAGAAGTATGAACTACGGAATCAAGAAGATCACATGAATTTTTCATGTGATGTGAGGCACCTGAATCAAGAATCCAACTATCTGAAGGTGAATGCATAGCTCGTGCAGAAAGAGCTTGCCCTTTGCCCATGGAAGAAGGCTTAGCCACTGAAATATTGTGCTTCTTCATAGCTTCCTCCAAGGCCTCTAATCTCTTAAAGCAATGAGATGCATCATGTCCAGTTTTGCCACAAAATGAACAAGGATCTCCTTTCTTGGACTTGGAAGAAGAATCTCCAGAGGTAGAAGAAGAAGGAGATTGAGTGGACTTCTGATTGTTCTTTGGCTTCGGTTTGGAGGGATTCTCACTACCAGAAGATGATTCTGCTTTGGGCTTCTTCTTGTTCTTTCCTTTACCCTTGGATGATTGAGCCATTAGAGCATGATTCTTAGAATTAGGTAAGGCATCCAACTGAATTAACTTGGCCTCCTCCCTAGTAAGACGCTCACAAAACAACTCAAATGTAGGCATTTTGTAATCTTTCCCATTGCATCCATAGTTGAATAGAAAGTAGAAGAAAACACTTGATAAGGGCCCTTTAACTTAGACAGAATCAAGAAGATACATTCATCACTAGATACATCATGTCCACATCCTTTCAACTGTGACAAAATCATCTTGAATTGTGCAAGAAAATCCTGCATTGAAGGAAACGCATCTGGAGAGAGGGATTGTAGTTCTGCTTGAAGTTGCAAGGTTCTGAAATGATTTATTTTACCATACAATTCTTCAAGTTTGTCCCAAACATTCTTAGGTGTTTTGCACTCTGAAATATGAAACAACAAATTATCAGATACATGTAAGCCAATGAGCCCTTTTGCTTCATCCATTTTACATCTATGGACAAACTTTTCATAATCCCTTGTAAATTCGGGTTGTTCTGCATCTAACATTGGCCATAGACCCTTAGATTGTAACAATTGAGTCATTTTTAGCTTCCATGTATGATAATTGTGTGGAGTGAGTGGTTCAATTTGCCTTAGATCCACCATGAATCACCAAAAGAAAAGGACAATGGGGCACTTAAATTGTGCCTTTCACCCCCCCAGAATGTATTAAAACTTATTTTGCAACCCCCCCAGCAAATTACAATGAACAATTTTTTGCAATTTTACAAGTGACAAGCTCAAATCAACCGTTTATAACACATGGTTATTTTTACAATTTTTCAGAAAAATGAGCTTGCAAAGCTGAAAAAAGAGGTTACAAACAGATTCCTTGCGATTTTTTGATCAATTTCAAAAAAAAGTTTGCCAAATTTTGACTTCGTTGGCAAAAGTTACATCAAGAACAAGCAATAAATGCACTTGTACCTTCAAGCTGAAAAATATAGCAAAAAATGGAAAAATCTAGAAAATTCACTTGCACCACTGCGAAGTTCATCAAACCAGCTTTCCGAGATATCTCGTTTGCAAAAATCCGACTTCGTGGTGAAAAGTTATGCAAAAATGAAAAAAGGGCCTATTTTAGGCACTCTGAACACTAAACAGGGGCAAAATTTGAGCCGTCGGGGGCTGGCCAGTGGTCGACAATGTGACCAAGAGCTTGGTTGTTTGCAAAAAAATTCTGCGTGGTTTATTGACCGCTAGCGGTCTGCACCGGGCGGCTGTCTGCGGGCGGTCGGCTGGGAAGCCGCTGGCGGCTTATGTGGTGTCGGCGGTTTATAAACCGCCCACTGGCGGTAAGAGCTTAACCACCCGTTGGCGGTTCCGTCACCTCTGCGGCCGGCGGTTGGAAAATCTGTGGGCCCAACAGTCTGCAGACTATTAGGGTCTGTGGTTTACAAAGGCCGACAGTGCTTTGTAAAGCGCTTTACAAATTTTTTATTATATTTTTTTTTTGAAATTTTTTTTAAAATAAAATATGCCGACGGAAAATAATAAATTTTTTGAATTTTTTTTTTAAAATTTCTGACGACATGCGTACCTGCGCAGGGGGGGTCGTACGGCCGCCTCTGTTAAAAATTTTTTGCCCCGAAGACAACTTTTTCTGAATATAGGAAAATTATATATCAAAAAAATCAGAAACGGCCACCCGGACGCAATGGCAGGCTTAATTTTTGCTCAAGGTGCTCCTGTAAAAGGTTGTTCACCAGATCTGAGCTCCAAACCCTTCTTTGCCAAAGCTGCAAATGGTGACGAAATTAGGTGAAACAAAAGCCAGATCTGACTTTTTCGAGCCTCCTGGACGCAATGGGACAGCCTAAAATGCTGCCACTATAGCCAAAAGCGCTGCAATCACCAGATCTCACCAAAAATGCAAGCATGCAATATAGGATACAAGAACTCAAAAAATGACAATAGAAATTGATGGAAACTCTCTAATAAAGAAATGGAAGGGGCTTGCCAGATTCAAAGCTCTGATACCATGTTGGAGTTAACAACCCAAGATCTTCAATCTGCAATGCCAAAGAACCTCCACAAGAGATAGAGAGAAGCAACAATGGAAGATGCTATTCCACCAAACAAGGATTGCAATATGATACAATATGATCAATGCAATACTATACAATGCTATATGCCAAATTAACAAATATGCTAGAGATGCCTTGCTTATAAAGGCAAGGATGAGAGATAGGATAAGACAAGATCATGACAAGTGTCTTAATCCTATCACATGAGACAACTAACTCATAACTACCTAGGAAAGTGGAAATTCTAGATAAGACAACTAATACTTATCTAGATATGACAACTAATATCCTAAGTAAACTTAACATGTGAATTAAGTCCCCTAAGTCCCTAGTAAAGGAATAAACTAGGTACAAGACTTATTCACACCAACAAGAAGTGTTGTGTTTGCAGCCAATTGATTGGATAGAATCACAAGCATGAGGATTATCTTCCTTTGTTTGCATTATCTTACAAAAGAGTTATTTCTTGATTGTTTAAACTAGTCTATTATGGTTACTTGCATTTAGGGAAAAACAATGTTTGCTTTGAAAGATAAGTAGAAGTTGTTTACTCTATTTGTGAAATTCTTGTAGTTACTCCATGATAGGAGATATTTTTTCATAGGTATTATTATTATACTAGTTGTGATTAAACATGGGTAGCTTAAGGGATACTCAAAGCTAGATATTTGATTATGCTAGATCGCTAGTAGGTTACTCCTAGGATTGTTGTCTAATGAAGGGAGGGAACTAGTACTTTTCTTAATGAGTTGTGATACCTTAGGCTTGTGTAAAAAGGTGATAGGTTAATTCTAGGGTTTAAGCTTACCCATGGGAGGGATTACCTATGCATAGATATAATGGCCTTAAGTCAAAACGAGCTTGATAAGTGTAAGTGAATGGTAGACCTTCACTCAAAGTACTGAGTGAGAACACTTTGGCCAAAGTAGTGTGATTTCCAAGGGCTCCACTGTCAGTTCACCATGTCCATTTAATGCATGATAGTTTCCTTGCGTAGGGTTATAAAATCTAAGTCGTGTAGGGCACAACACTAAGCTAAGTGTGGTATTTTTTACAGGGTTACCCAACCAATCCCTTCGTTGAAGGGTAGGGTCATCTATCATTGATAGATGTGCGGGGGACCACATATGAGTCTGTGGTTGGTAGAAAAGTGCTTGAGTGATGCTTTTCCTCCTTAGTAGGTGACAGACCAAGGTTTTGAAAGGCGGATTCCTGGACCATCTATATATTATGCTCTAAAGCTTGGAGGAGTTGTGCTTGTAATTGTGTATTGTCTTGGAATATTGAATTTTTTTAAATTATCATATTGGAATGGAATCCTTATTATATAACTTTATAGCATCTTTTTTCATATATTCTCAATAAAGAAAAGAAAATTTTTATTACAATGGTTTGTTACATAGTTTATTTACTCGTACAGTGAAAACTTAGGAAAATTTACTTCAGTAAATGATTGGCATGTTACATGTGGTATCTGAGCTACCAGGTTTAGCTCTCGAGCCTATGAGCTCATCATTCTTTTTTACCAATGTTATCTTATGTTTGTAAATTCTTGTGCCAGGATGGTGTGTCTCAGATTAATGACTCAAAAGTCAGTAATCAAAAATGAGTGCTACCTCAAGGCCAAGAAGGAAAGAGAGGCCATCGTTAGAACAATTGAGGGTTATACCAACATTGACAATTCCATCTGGTTGATCGACACTGAAACATTTAGTCATGCACTTTCTCGAATCATTGATGTGAAGAGAAAGATGAAGATGGAGGCTATGTACAATTATCTACCTCCTATCTCACTAGAGAAGTCTAAATCATTACCGCTTTCCAAGGATATGCACTCAGAAGGAAGTGCCAGTCCAGCATTTATCTTTAGGGACCCTAGAGTTCTTCCAATGGTGGAAGTAATAGTAATTTCCTTGAGTAAAGAGTCTGAGGGATATGTACCTCATAACTATGTATCATATGATAAATCTAAAGACTACTATCCATTTTGGGATACATATGAAAAAATGAGAGATGAGCAACAATCTCAATCAGTAGGATATACTCCATTAAGTTGTGTCTGAGAGTGAATCTGAGGGATACTCTCCACTCGACTATCTGAATAGTCACTCCATGTAATCAAAAGGATATTGAAATCCTTAAGAAATGAATAAAATCATTTGTTTATCAAAAACATGTGCTTAATCTTATGTGGAAATTATTTATGTTCTTATGAATGTCATTTTAATGGTTTTCCATAAGATACTTGATAACATGATTTGATCTAACATGGATACGTATTCAGGTAAAATCTGCTCTTGTGAAGATGGTAAGGACATGAACCAATCCTATCAATAGCCAAGAAGTTGGGCAAGGACCCACAAGAATTGAAGCTAGACTTGACCAAATCTTGGCAAGGTTGGACAACCTTGAACAAGAAAGGGTAAAAGCTAGAGTAGAGAATGAGGTTCCTGTTAATGAGAATGAAGGAGAAAACTCTTCTCATGGACATGAAAAAACTCATGATCAAGAAAGAGAAAAATCACCTTCTCCGTCTAAGGAAAAAAATAAGAAGCGTATAGCTTCTGAAATTTCCAAAGATATGAAGAAGACTACCCCACCCAAGTTTGAGGGAAGCGCTAGTAGAGAGGAAGCTGAGGCTTCATTAGTTCAAATGGAAAAGTATTTCAAGATTCAGAACTACATTGAGGTCACTAAAGCCGCATGGGGTGCATACCAGTTAGCAATACAAGCCTCTAACTAGTGGATGAATATAAATATGGAACTTAATATCAACTCATGGAAGCTTACATGGGGATAATTTGTTGATATTTTTCATAAGAGATGGTTGCCCCAACTCTATTATGACCACAAACTCATGAATTTCCAGAGTTTGAGACAAGGTAATATGTCAATCAATGAGTATTGGGAGAAGTTTACCCGACTTCTGCATTATGTTCCTATATATCAAAAAGATGAATTCTTCCACATATGAAATTTTATTATGGGATGTAACAACTAGATTGGAGGTGAGGTGGATATGCATGGTCCAAAAACTATGGATCTTGTATATGAGAAAGTGGTTAAGCAGGAGAAAAAGATTAATACTATCTCCAACCATCAGGAAAATAGAAATCAACAAGATATAGGAATATCAAGGAGAGAATCACCTTTGTCACATTCACAAGGTATATCTACAAGTGCTCGACGAAACACAACTCTTGATATAATGAAGTAATGTTGATGAGACATTGAGATATCACTAAGACAAATAAGATTTTATCATCGACACTTTTCAAGTAATGATCAAAAGCATACACTATTATACCACTGAGAAGGTGAGAAACATATGTGGTAGAGCGGTATACACTATAACCCTGCAGCAAGAAGCCTTGAGCAAGGCGATAGTGTGGTAAAAAATAGAAGGGAAAGGGAAAATACTACTAGATTGCAATGATAATCACAAGTTTCCCCGACATGGAAAAGTTACACCGATATATAAAGAAATACTGTCGAAGGAAAATATCAATGAGATAGTGGCATATCGGTAAGAGATATTAACTTGTCTCATCGACACCGGCAACCAACATCAGAGGAACATAAGATCTATTGTCAATGAGACATTGAGATATTGGGAAGACAAATAAGATTGTCTCATCGGCACTCTTCAAGTAATGATCAAAAGCATACACCACTATACCGTCGGGAAGGTGAGCAACATATGCGGTAGATCGATATACACTGCAACCCTACAACAAGAAGTCTTGAGCAAGGCGGTAGTGCGGTAAACGTGGCATCATTACAATTTATAGCAATAAATGTAGAAAATCACATCAGTTGCCAAAATTAAATTCTATTAAATTATTAAGGGTTTCCAAAACTAATATGATTGAATATCGCACCATCCAAAGATAAGTGAATTTTCCCAATATCACACTCAATTGTAGTGTACTAGCATGGAAGGAGCTAAGGATAGGAGAAGAAGTCCTACAAGCGTGAAATACTTGGGTAAGTGCATGAAAACTCTTTGAAAGAGCTCTATTAATATAAAAAATCTTTCAAGGTTTTTTCATTTGAAGCCATAGTAGAGAAAATTGAAACATGCCTCATAAAAGAAAACAATTAGAAGTAAAAGAAAGTCAGCCTAAAATTAAAGATGAAGAACCTAAAGTAAAGAAAAGACCACTCCATCAGTCCATATTAGATATACTTCCAGGGTCTACTAAAGAGGGTAATAAGAAGTTTCTCTTGGACACCACACAAAGTTGTAGGCATGCCCTCATTTCCAAATCTAGATGGGACCTATTTTGGTATTTTTATAGTAAGAGAAATGAGAATATTCCAATGTCAAATGCTTGGATGTTGGATATAGCAAGGTTGATTGTCCCAAATGTGTTTGTTGATGTAGAATTTATTAGACTACTAGACAAACACTATCACTCAGCTACCAAAACAGTAAGGTTTCCAAACTGCACAGTATTGGTAGAAGTGACCATAAAATCCATCATTGAGTGTTTTGGCTTAAACAAGCAAGCTCTAACCAAAGAGGCATTGGTAACAAAACATTCCCCATCTCTACTACCACTACTGAACCATTTAATGTGATAGATTTTCAATATTACTTTGAGAATACATATTTAGCTCTTTTCCAAGTGTTGGGGATAGATGCTCAAGATAAAATTCCAATAGGCCTAATGATGATGGCCATGAGAATTCAAAACCCTGAAACTAATATTAAATATGACTTTGCTCCATACCTTGAGAAGGTGTTAGATGGTGAATTATCCCAAGTTATAGAGGATAGAGCACTTATTACATTCATACACTATTCCCTATTGTGTCATCTGATATTGTACCAGAATAGGGACCATTGGACTAAAAGAATGGACTTGGCTACAATAGATGAGTAAGGGAATCCCACACTTGTCCAGAAATGGTGCTATATTTGGGACAATTGATGCAATAATTCAAGCTTTGTTGTATTCTATGAAGACTTTGTACATAGAATCCTTTGAGTTATTAGGTATGCAATAATAAGATTGTCAACCAAAATGTTGCAACTAGTGAGACCTTTGGCTTTAAGACCAAAGTAGGGTCATACACACAATTTTGGAGATTGGTTATTCCTCCCAAAAGTTACAATAATAAGAGTTTATGGATGCCCTATTGCTCCACACATACTGCCAAAATTTGTGCCCCTCAAATTAGCATTTCTTGAATTTATGTTGCAAATGATGTGGATGGAGAAAGATGTAATGCACAAGTAGAAGAAAGGCACTTTCCTTCCAAACCAAGTGTGAAGATTGGACTATAGGCTCAGACACACTAGAGGAGTTATAGTATTATTTGAAGACAAGATATGCATTGAAATCTAGAAAATAAAGAGCCTTTGACCCTAAAAATCATATGAACAACATAAGGCACAATCTTCTTACCAAAATGGCAGTGCCACACCAAGTGGATTTTGAAGAAGATGTCATAAGGAACTACATTACTTATAATGATGTATTTAGTAGAAGGTTGAAGAAAGGACAAAGCGGGGGTCCAAGGATTTCCTAGGATACTTTGTTGAGGAAAAGGACCCCATGAAGAGGATAGAATTGATAATTGGTAGATTTGAAGACTTGTACATAAAGAAGGAAACATATCTTGAAGAACATTATAGTGGTGCAACTGTAGAGCATACCCTAGGTGAAGCCTCTTAGCCTCCCATGGAGTAGTTACCTCCCAAAAGATAGAAGACAAGAAGCATTAAATAGTTAGTACCTTATGAAGATACTGAAGAGGTGGACGATACTGAGGAAGTGGCTATAGTACTACAATCATTGAAAGGTGATATTGAAGTTGATCAACCCATCCTTGAGACCAATGCCCATAAACATGAGGAAAGGATGGGTGATGTAGAAAAAATAAGTATATAGGTGAAATTGTAGCCAGGAGATTCATAGAAGATGATGAATTCATTAAGACTCCTAAGTTTAAGGATTTCTGGATGAAGATGAAGATAAAAGAATTTCAAGAGAGGATGGAATTAGTTGAAGCAGGAATTGAAGAATCAAAGAAAAATGAAATGGTAGCAAAGACTTTCCAAGAATTAAGAGTTGACAACATTGACGTTAGCCCCCCAAAAGGCTAGAGAAATGGTCTGTAAGAGCAATATGCTCATTTTCCTTGGCTTGGAATTAAAGAAAAATTTTCAGCTTGATCAAGTGTAGGCTCAGGAAGATCCAATGCTAGTTTCATAATTTGACTCCAATGAAGGTGTGAGTGGAACTAGGTATAACCCAAAGATTGAAACCCTGGCCATATGGATCAAACAGAAAAATACATAGAAGCCAAAATTATTGGATGTAATTCAGGGAATGAAAGGGGTAGTGATGGTAAGGACAATTCAAGATACCACCCCTTTGGAGGCAGCCACAATGACCATGCATTCGTCCATGTTCACTCGAGTAACTGTTAAGGGATTAGAAGATAGATTGAAGGAGTATGAAAAGGAAAAAAGGTCCCTAAATGATGAAGTTAATAAACTATTCATGAAGAATGTCAAATTGAAAGAACAATTAAGAGGAATAGGACCATCACAAAGCAAGGAGATGGTGTTATATAGGCCTCCTATTGCTCCAATGGATATTGTGAAGAACATTTCTCCAGAATAGGTAAAAACTCCAAAGAAGGAAGTGGATGATGTAAAGAAGGCCAAAAATCAAACCCAAGATGAAGTGAAAAGATGAATTTGTAAAGTTATGGAAAATATTCTTGAGCACAGGATAAAATCAGTTATGGATAAATTGGAGAATGTGCATGATAGTTATAAAACGCTTTAGTAGAAAATGGATCAAATAAAGAGACATATGCTTGTATTAGATCCTTTGTTCAAAAGGTGGCAGCCTATTCACCACACTTTGGCTAAGTTATGCAAAGTTCTACAAAGAAGTCCTGATGCACCCACAACATTAAAGCCAACTGAACAAACTATGAAGATGATTATTGATGAATTTCAGTATGTACAAGGGTTTAATGAAAAGATTGTAACCCGAATGGATTTATTCCATACCTAAAAATAGTGGTATATACCTGAAATCATGAGAGATGGTGATCAGCTGGAGGACTTGGATAAGTGGAAGAAAGAATTTAGTCAGGTTGTTCAGAAGTCTGTAACTCATATACAGGAGGATGATGATACCAGTCTTCGCAGGCTAATCAGATCATGGATGCATTGATTGTTCTTGATGCAGGATACCTAAAGTTTGTCAATGATATAAAGGAATTACTAGATATTCAATGGAAAAATCATCTTGCAAACATGCAAAAGATCCAGGAATATAAATGGCCATCAGATTTTACAGTGTATTAGTGGGAGGAAAATTATTTGGTTTCAGAAGAATAAGACACTGAGGTGAGAGCATTTGGATTTTCATCATGGAGAGGAAGACTTTTCCAGATCAATGATCATGGGTCTTCTACATTGAATAATGGAACCATATGTCAAAATGTCTTAAGTCTTGTTATTTCCTTAATTATGCTAATTAAATAGTTGTTAGTAAAAGAAGTAGTTATGAAAGGTCGTTTCTTTTTGTAAAAGGCCTGTAGCTTGTTGCTTCCTATATAAATAGGAAACCAAGGCCTAGTTTTAAATTATCATCATCATATATCATTTCCATTTTGAAGACTTATGTTATTAATATATATCAATTGAAGCAATATAATGAACATCTTATTATCAAAGATTCTCCATGACTGTGTTATCATTCTATATTTTTCTTATGTTTTCCATACTTATTTCTTCTTATATTTGAATGAATATCAGTTATTGAGCCTCAGTATTGTGCTTATGTGAATGAATATGTTGATACAGTAAAGCAATTATTGTGGATGTTGGTAGAGCTACTAATTTTTTTGAAAATTTGGGCTTATTTTTCCTTGTTACATGTTCAACATAAAAATGAAAACTATTTAAAATAAATAAAGTTAACAAAGTTGCTTATTTAAATAGTTTTGAGTTACGTGCATTAATATTTTATTAACTTTTGTGTCTTCACGAACATATGTTGATACAAGATGAATGGAAGAAGCATCCAAGTAATCCTAATTTTTTCTGCCAACAATTCATACCAAAGATTGAACAATTTAAGGATATTGCAATATGTATTAATTAAGGATATGATGATGATGATATATTCTTGTACTTGTATATTCTAGGAAATATTCCTTATCTTCTATAGAACAATGTATATATTATTGTACTTGTAAATATTCTTTTACTATTATGTCTATTAAATAAAACAGAGTTTGAATAAAAAATACTTCACCCTTTTTTGTAAGTGAGTATGTAAATTATTGTTTAAGGAAAAATATTACAGTGTTTACATTTTCAGTTTACTAGTTTCAAATATTCATTTGCTATGTATATAAAATTGTATGTGTGCTTTATCTCAAATGACATAAAACAATAATATCATCAGAATCAGGGTTTTAAATTTCAACACCATCATTGTCCACACTTTTCATAACCTCTTCACTTTTAAGTACAATCACCAAAATTTTATTTTTATTTCTTGTCCCAGTTAATCTTGATTCCTTTCAGAACAACACAGTAGGTTGCATGTTAAATTTCAAACATTTTCTTTGCATTTTTTTGTATATATTATTTTCTCAGTGCATCATTATGTAACAAAATTTTCACTTTTGAGATATATAGTAAAAATAAATGAAAGCACATGTTTTCTTTGTCAAGGGAAATGTATGGTGAATACCCTATGTCTTTTAGATAAGTATGTAAGTGAAATAAGACATAACTAATTGAATTTGATTTTCTACTGTACAATTGTTTTTTTTATGTGCTTTTTACTTTTTGCATGTGGATTACCCTGAGAAAGAGACTACTTATCTTTTCTTAAATGAAGCCTTTACATTTCCTATCTACGAAAGGAATTTACCGCTTGACAACAGGTTCATGAACTTCATACAAATTAAGATTGGTGTAAAAGGCCATCCCCGCAAATGTTGTTTGGTCTAGAATTATAATGGAAAATAAAAAAGCTTGCTAGGAGAATAAAACAGGTTTTCAATTGTCCAAGTACAACATAACATTACTGAAGCATTTCAAAGTTTAGGCTAGAAGAATCATCCTTTTTTTAAACATGGATTGCAAATAATTCTGAAAATTTAGAAGTCTTGGTCATTAACATTATTGTTTGCTACAATATCATCTAGTGTATCATTGTCAATGTTCATATATTTTTTCAAGTATTTAATATTATCATCATCCTCATCTTGACCTGCATCATCTTCATCATCATTTAAATTTGACTGTAGACCATCTATATTGTTACGAGATGTATTTGTATCATCATTTTCTATACCATCCATATTGTTGTCTTCCATAACATCATCTAACTCTAGATTGTTGTCTTCCTGTGCCTGAACATAACCATCTTCAACATCATCATGGATGCCAATTTCTTTGATGTTCTCTAATCCCTCTCTCTCATTTTTTTGGCCATCATTGTTTTTCTCAATATCCAATAATGCATCATCAAATACATGCCTTAATCTTGGATCATAATGTATGAAAAATATCCATTTCGGGTCCAAAATATCTTCATAGAAAAATACTTGCACATGAACAACATACATATATTAGACATTATATAAATTGTATGAACATATATACATCAATTGAATAATGGAACATTATTTTATAAACTACCTTTTTTATATAATAATTTCTATAAAACACAATTTTGACAACATAGTTTATAAAACATCAGTCCACACTCATTTATTATTCTTTGGTTTTCTGCCCTTAAGAACATCCTTAGAGATGTTGGTGTAATTAATTATTTAATTACACTTTAGCATAAGTTTACTTAGGAATATTCTATTTCCTAGGTTAATTATTATCCTTATCTTATTGAGTTGTCTTTTTGCTCAAAATAGGATTAGGGTTTTGCATGTCTTGCTTTTTGCATGATTGCCTTTTTGAAGGCTTTTGCATTATTTGTAAGACAATTTCATTCAATATCAGAATGCTGATTTTTGTTTGCACAAATTTGCTCTGAGGGTTTACAGAACATCTTTCATTTTTGTTCTGAATATATGTTGCATGTGATAGGTGATTGCTTGCAGGTGATTCTTGGGGACTGTGAAGTTGGTTTTTCAACTTCTACATAGTATCAGAGCTCTAGACCTGTTGATGTCGTTCATGTTTTGAAGATATTCTCTTATAGCTTTTTTCTGTGTAAGGGATTGAAGCCGTTTTTCACTTTTACTTCAGAAATATAGCTTCTACTCAGTTGTAGGAAAAATGATTTCTGGGTTTTGTAGCCAGGGTCAAAATATGAACTGGGTATCTTTTAGATTTTTGATATCTTATACGGATTTAGAGAAACTACTGTATAAAAATCAGCGCGCGTCATTTTCCTCTTGGCTGAAAGTTTAAAAAATATATTTTTTCATCTTCTGCTTGCTAGATCAAAAAATGATTTCTAGGTTTTGTTCTTAGCTTCAAAATATTTCTGGGTTTATGTTTTTGTCCACTCATTGTGAACAAATTTTGCAGAAATCAAATCAGAAGTAAACTTTTTTGGCTAGAAAACCCATTTCTTGCAGGCTAAATTAGTTTTTTGAAAAAATCATAACTTTTAGCCATGGCATCGAATTTTCACAAACGAGATATCATCAGAAAGCTGGTTCCAACCTCTACACAGATTTGAGGTCCTTTTGTTCATCATGGAGGCAGATGTGAACCTTGGTTTGTGCATGCACTCAGTTTTGTTTTCATGCACTAGGTTTGTATTTTCTCCATAGTTTATGCACGTTATGCATTCTCTCCTTTTACAATCATTGGGTATTGTAATAAATGAACTGATATAAAGTTCCATCAGGGGGGTTTCTTGCATAATAATATGATTAGAGTGTGCATGCACTTTGATCCCCATCTTCATCTTGATTTGATGGTAGCTCGCATGGGTTATCTAGTTTCCTAGTTTCTTTTGGCCACATTTTTGCTTTTTCTTGACACATATCAAATTCATCAGTTCACACTTCAGTTGAGAGATTATGTTTCTTGATCCTCATTGGTTTAGATTCTTCTTAGTTTGAGGGCCATGTTTTTATGGTTAATGTTCCATAGTCTTCATGGTACTCCTTCCCATGGAAGAGTTTTAGTCACAGTTTGGCATCGGCATCGAAATACACGGCTTCCAGATTCTATCATCATCTCATCTACTATTGCTTCATAGATTCCAGAGTTGTTCCAGTTTGTAAGTTTTCTAGTGTTCTGTGGCATCGGGTCTGCTATTGCTTTATCATGATTCCTTGATTCAATCAGTGACTCTCATCTGGTTTCAGTAGTAAACAGAAATATCTTTCCTTGCTTGCCAGAATCAGGTTCCAGTGTTACTCCATAGTGTTCTTCCAGTGCTTCTTTGCAGCAGTCATCTCATTGTAGGGGGGTTTTGTCCCACTGGGTTTTCCTTCTCTACTTCATTATTGCATTTGTACTTGGGTACCTGATCAGGCCTTTGTTGTCGGGACCCATTCATGCTTTCTTGCATTCATCTTAGTTTCAGGTGCATGCTTTGTTTATCTCCCTAAGTTGCACTTATGGGGGGGTGTTGGTGTAATTAATTATTTAATTACACTTTAGCATAAGTTTACTTAGGAATATTCTATTTCCTAGGTTAATTATTATCCTTATCTTATTGAGCTGTCTTTTTGCTCAAAATAGGATTAGGGTTTTGCATGTCTTTCTTTTTGCATGATTGCCTTTTTGAAGGCTTTTGCATTATTTGTAAGACAATTTCATTCAATATCAGAATGCTGATTTTTGTTTGCACAAATTTTCTCTGAGGGTTTACAGAACATCTTTCATTTTTTTTTTGAATATCTATTGCATGTGATAGGTGATTGCTTGTAGGTGATTCTTGGGGACTGTGAAGTTGGTTTTTCAACTTCTACAAGGGAGACCTTGTTCTTCCCTCTTCTTTCATGCAGGAGTGCATTTTAAGAAGGGGTAATCAATCAATATTTCATCCCCAATGGTAAGGTCCATAATAGCCTCAACCATTATCAATCTATCAACCTCTCTTTCCATATCTCCATCTTTATCATTTATAACCTCAACAAATTTTTAATTCGGTCTTACATTAGGGTCCCTTCCCTTACTACTCTTTATAAATCCTGCAATATTTTTGTGTGTGTATGCACGTCCATCTATATACATAAGATTACCTCTATTCATTTCTTTTCCACTTTCCAATTGGAGATGATGTGTATACATATTCGAATTTAGACCATATGCTGACATGCTAGACTTATATTCTGCTAGCCTTCTCCATTCACCACTGTAATATGATGGACCATAATATGGCATTAATCTCCTAGTGGTTTGTTCTGAATTGTTTCTATGTTTGGATCCCACATGTACATTTTGGACAATAAAGAGACCTAGATTCGCTCCATGAATATTGTAGGGCTATATCATGTAGTTGTATCCCCAAAATTGAAACACCTCGTACACTCTAGGTAGTTGTTGATCACTAGGCCAAGCATAATATAGTCGATGATCAAATGTCTCTTTTTAAATTGATCTCAAACTTAGGGGAAAGTCATCATCTCCATCACATTCATTCTCATAGGGTATGTAGTCCACCTTCCCCTTATCTTTAAGAAAATTATGCATCTTCACACCAGTTATTGTTTTGTTACTTGTTTTCGTCAATTCCTCATCTTCCGAGCTGGTATATTGGCACATATTTTTGTTAGATGTATCATCTAATAAATGATCATAGCCCTCTAGGCTGGAAGTTGGTGATCTAGGAAACTTTAAACCAAAAAATTTATCCTACAAGTATCCATTAAGAAAAAATTAGTTATTTAAATAATATAAAACAATGTTTAAATGAAGTATACATGTTATTTATATCAAATTGGAAAATTCCTCACCACAATTCCTATTAGATTTGAATCGATTGTAGGAGGCATACTATTGACTAGAAGCTCATCATATATGTAATGTCTTTTTACAATCGCTCATTTGAATCGTTTCTTTCCACGACATACAAAACATCCACAAATAAAAAATTTCTCAAAGTATTCATCCCATGTACTATAGTCCTAACCTACCTCTTCTTCAGTGCAATCATTTGTTGTGTCTGCAGTATCCATTGTCATATCCTCTTCCACCCACTGTCGTCTACGTGATTTAACAGTTTTAGGTCCATGTCCACGTCCACGTACATATCTTGTTCTTTTGCTAGTTGAACACTTAGGCTCTACATTTGCTCCAATCTCCATCTAAAATTATCAACAGAATGCATCGATTTATGTCAAGATTGGATAATGCATTATAAATTTCAATTATACTATGAAAAAAGATGGACGTATCACAAAATGCCATCAAATCATTTTTTCCTAAGTTAAGTCAAAATTTGAGTACCCGATGTCCCACTTCATCCATTGTGTCCTCATTTGATATGACACAATCTATTGCCATGGCCTCGTCTCACCCCTATAATACACAACATAGTAAATAATGTTTAGTACACCAATTATATCATTTCAATGAATATGGCATCCAACACAAAACCTCACTTTAGTCATATATTTGACATATTGATATCATTTTTTGGCTATCCTAATTTTCAAAATTTTCCCTTGATCATAGAATCACATTTAATCACCATTCCTGTGTATTTTCAACTAATAAGTTTGACCTCAGAGGCCTCATGGACAAAAAAATGACTTTATCTCCTCTACATTGTAGCATATGTGAATTCATAAACACCTTCCTCCTCTGGTTGAGGTTGCTTTCTCTTCTTACCTCTATTGTATCTGCAGATTTCATTGTCTCATCTATTTCCACCCACTTTCCTCTCAGCGATTTAGTATTTCTATGCCATCCACGTCCTCTCTCCATGACCTCATCTATGAATAAAAATGTTGCCACAGAAGCTTTCACTGCACTACTACCGAGAAGGAAAAAGCAACTTGCGGGACCGCAGTAAAAACTACTCTATCACACCGAGGTGATGAAGGAGTCATGGGACAGCGGTGGTCACCACACTACCGCACGCCAATGGTAGAAGACTTGCAAGACTATGGGAGTCACCACAACACTGCTAGGAACAAAAGGAAGATGTGTGTACCATCATAGAAGCTTTCACCGCACTACCACCGAGAAGGATGAAGCACCTTGCTGGACTGCGGTAAAAACCACTCTACCGCACTGAGCTGATAAAGGAGCCAAGGGAAAATGGTGGTCACAAAAACAAGGAAGGAGTTGGAATTATTTCCAACACTTTGGATCTTGTGATACACAACAATGAAAATAGTCACTATACAACAATGATAGGCGCTAAATTAGGCACACTTGACACTGCCTTATATGTACCAAATAGATTACATTAATGGCCAAAAGTCAGTGTTAAAGTTGGTGTTAACTAATGCCGACTAAAGCATCAACTAATGAATCAAAATTGGAAATTTAAAACTTTCCCACGTGAAGGAAGAAATTAGACGACAAAAAAGGGAAAAATGTTGTGCAAAGGAAGAGAGTAGGGTGCTACCAACAACTGATGAGAAATTTGATTTAGTTTGCGACACCTTAAGTAAGGTTACAATTTTCTTTCTTTCTTGAATTCGTGATTGTTTACTACTCTTTGTATTGCATTTGAATTTGTGATTGTTTACTGGTTTGTGGCCTAACCAGTCTAGGCAACCTCTAAATTGTCCCATCATTATAAATTATAAAACCTTTGAGAAACCAACAAAAAATTTTACCCTACCCATTTGAGCTTTGGCTCAAAATATTATAGCACGAAGAGAGGATTCCTTCGTATTCTTTCCCTAACCCGGGTATCAAGGAAATAGTGAACTACTTGGAAAATCTGGGAATTGGGTCAGTTATTGCTGAGCAATTGTTGAAAATAAATGTAGAAACCACCTGGTTTTTCCCAACTGCACCATAGTCACCGATGCCATGAAAAATTCGTGCAATATTGCATTATGAAAGAGTTTTCATGATAAGGTTATCAACACTAAGAAAACCCAACAAACATATTTTCCCTAGGTTATCAACACTAAGCAAACTCAGTGAACATATTTTCCCACAAAACAAAACTTTCATACTGCAAACTAGATGAAAAATTCCATACCTGACAGTGTGTACTTCGTTTGCCTCCACAGTTTGGATGAAAATAATTTTCCCTAGGTCACCTCAAAATGTCAAGCAATGGAGGGAAGCGAGCATTGTCAACAAACTCTAGCCACAATGAGGTAATTCATTGTCAATTTATAGATTTGTAAATGTTTCCATTGTTTCTTTGAATTTTACTTTTTAGTTTTTTATTTCTAAATTTAAAAGAAGAAATATAATTTAAAATAATATATATAGGGACATAAGATTGAAAAAGATAAAGAGGAATTGGCTTCCATATTGTGGGTAGAGGCAGTGAAAAAATTGGTTAATGTGGACTGTACAACACTTGCCAAATACATAGAAAAACAATCTATTAATGCCCCTCAAACATTGCAAAAAAATCAATTGTGTCAAATGGAATCAATTGATTCCCCAACCAAAACCTGCATGGAGCAAAAGATCCAGGAGGAAATCAGTGATAGTAAACTCTAAGAATGTCAAACAGGGAGCCGACACTTCCACTCTTGGGACACAAACTTCTTCCACCACACCATGTTTTCAATCTTGCATTAGTAGCTACAATACAAAGATATAATATGAGGTGGTTTCAGGGGAAGTCCGAATGACGGATGCTGGGAAAACATTTGTGAATAGGTTGAAGGAATCATGCCTTTAATGGTTCAAAGACCATCTACATTTTCCATTCTCAAAGATACCCATGCACCTAAAAAAACTAGTTATCCATGACATGGAGACTGATTTTGGCACAGGTTGGTCTGTAAAGAAGATAAAGCTACAAATGTCTCAAAACTGCAAGATATTTCAGTGCAACCAAACAAAGAAAAAAAAAATCCCTCCAGAGCTAAGGCAGAAAAAAAGGCCAATTGATGTAAGTGTGAAAGTATGGAGAGAGCTTGTAAAAGCATATGAGAAGTCTGATGCACAAAGGAATTCCAGTGAGGAGAGTATGTAGGTATTTGAATTTTCTCATAAGATTATATCAAATTTATTAAACGATATTTAAATTTTATTTTTGCATAGTTAAATTGAATTAGTATATGTTTCAAGACAAGGCCTCCAAGGCTAGGCTTGAGAAACTTCGTACCACGCATCGCAGTGGCGAGAAAGATTTATAGGCCTTGATCTGTACATTTGTAAGTATATTTGATATGTTAAATGATATTTTTTTTATTTCGTTGTAAAAAGTAAATGATTGCATATTAATTAGTTTAACTAGTCCATGTGCCATGTTTTGACAGGAGGAGAAATATGGCCGCCATCCAAAGCAATTTGAAAAGAATATGTTACAAAACAAAAAGTGGATTGATTTTGTAATCTGGATGGAGAACGAGGTATCAATAGTTGAGTTTCAATAACTTAGTTGGATATTGTTGTGTTAATATGTCAATTTTCATCTCTTGTGTTGAGTTGTTTATTGATGCATAGGATGAGTAAATAGAGCTCAAATCTTATGATTACAGGATGACTGTTTATGTACATGAATATTGGTGATTGCTTATTTGAGGAGGTTTATTTAAGGAATATGTCATGCTATTGCTTAATTGATTATGTTGATTGAATGATTTGTGGAGTTTTATTGTGCTTTCATCGCTAAATTCCTCCTGAATTGGAATTCCCCCAAATTCTCTTCTGGCGTGAATTCTGCGAGAGGATGAAAAACCCGAGCTTTTAAAGGACTAATCTTTATGATGTTTTAGGGGATTTTGTTCATCATGACACTTGTTTTAAGGATGAATATGTAATTTTATGATGGACTAACTTAGATTCTCATGACATAATGGATATTTACTGTGATCTTTTGTTGAGTGCGGGTTGAATCAAGCAAGGCCATTGCGGGAGGAACTAAGAGCAAGGTGATGGATCCCAGTGATGAAGGAGCTTATGTCTAAGAGGCAAATAATATTAAATTGGACATTGAAAAGCAAGATCCCTGAGAGAAATTTGGCTTCCATCTAGTCAGAGGTAACAAACACTAATGGTCAGAAATGGGATTATGAAGATTTTAAGGAAAGAATGTTAGTAGAGGACCCTTCCCTATTGGCAAGCAGATTCGTGAGCTCTGGGTTGGCTCATGTGGTTGGTTTCCCTCCTGCAGTGCAATGTTATTAGTTGGTGCTAGAATGTGCTAGGCATTATGATCCAGACACATAGAGGATAATTACTCCACAAGGCAAGGTGCTTGCCAATTTATCTCTTGTCTCAGTGGCCCAAACATTTGATATGCCAGATAGATCTCATGTGGTTGGTTTTGATCTTTACATATCCAAGAAACATTATGCAGATGATACAAATAAGGCTTTGCAAGTTATCAATTCCTGGTTGGAGAAACCTAAGCCACACTTCTCCAAGTTGCCTCAGTAGTTGCACAGAGCCAAGTTCAAATCAGAATACTATGATGCAATCACTCTCCTCAGCAAAGTGATGGGTCTGAAGACTGGGAGGATATTTGAAAGTTGGATGTTTTACATCATAGTAAGAATGGAGCAAAAATTTGACTATCATTGGTCAGGTATCATCAGTATCATGATCCATGAACAATTGTGCAATGTATTGTAGACCAAGAGTTTCACAATGACATCTTACTTGGTCTATGCCTTGGCAAGATTTCATCCATACAAAGGACTGAGTACAAGGGGGAATTTTGGCCAAGATGTTATCTATAAGGTGTATCCCTAGCTACACTTGGGTAACTCAAGCTATAGGAGGGTGAATGATGCATTCATCATGTATATCACAAGATTGCTACAAGGAGCAGAACATGTAAGGATTTTTGATGCAACCAAGGAATTAATACAAAATTATGGTGGCATGAGGTTTATGACCCTGTTGATGATGGTCCAATCACAACTCACCATTTGGATGATGCATCCACTTATGTTGACATGGAAAAATATCAATATCTCAAGGTGGAATAGGATAAAGTCGCCAAGCAATCAAGGGAAGAGAGTAAATCTATTGAGAGGAAATTCAAAGTGTTAATTACTCCACCTTTGGCCGATCTAGAGAAGATTTTCCTTATGGTGCAAGATAAGTTGGATCAAAATAAAGATAAGGAGCCAACCAATGAATGATGCCTCAAAATTTGTGCTTCCCATTATTTTTCCTCTCAAGCCTTCACATGCATTGGACCGACTTGCATTGAGGATCCCAAGTTGACTTGGAATGAAGTCCCAAGTATTTAATGCTTTATATTTTATTTTGTATTTTCTAGGCTGACTTATTTTGTGGACGACCTTCTTTGTAATCTTAATTGGGCTGACATATTTTGAGATCTCTATAATCATGGCCTTGTGCCTCATTTGTAAGGGCTAGATGATTAGACTTTGAAGCGAGCTAAGTGATAGAGAAAAGTTAGTGCTAGGAGTTAGTTTATTTTGAAGCAAGTGTTGTAACACAGAACACTAGAATTGTTGTTCTTATTGGGTGATTCAGTACAATTGAAGACATTGTGCCTTGGTGAATTCTCTTGTGTTGATTTTATCTTGCATGGTTCTTATTGTTCCATCTTTTTAAATTGCTTAGACAACATATGTTAGATTTAGAATTAGATATGATTCAATGATGTTTATGGTTTGATGCTTGAAGTGTTTGCAACAATCCTTGGTCCATACTTTTTGCAACTGGCTAATTGTGAGTTGCTTTGCAAAGTTAGCCTGGACCTCATATATTCATTAGCTTAGTTCAATTGTGAATGTTGTTCATTTCAATTGCAATAGGGTTGTTTTGGACGAATGTTCACGATCTGAAAATATTTAATGCCTTAGAAGATTGCACTATTTTTGCAAGATTGCAGGTTCATCCGGGTTAAGCAAGAATTAGTTTCTTTGGGATCGGTCCATTTCAAGTATTACATCATTTGCATTGTTGATCTTAGGAATAGTTTTAATCTTAGGAATCTCTCTCAAACCCTTATCTTTTGCTATTTCTTTTATTATTTGAGTTAGATTTTGGACTTGAAGTATCATCATATTGCCAAATCTGATAATTTTTAGATTCCAATATTTGTTTGTAGTAAGGTCCCTTTGTAATTACTAGCATTTTCACATCATCACTGGGTTGTCTTTTGCATTATCAAGACTTGACATTAGAGACCTTGGGGTTATCTCTTGAGGCTTCGTGATAGAGATTTACCTTTCAAGAGAGATAGGATTTCCATATTCTATTTGAGTTGTTGTTGTGCAGAAAACACCATCAACAGTACATCCCACTTGAAATCTTTAAAAACAATAGCCATATCAAATGCCATTTTCCCAAGTCCTACTCTCTCAAGGTTAACAATCTCAATCTCACTAATAGCGATTACTAAGAAAGGTAATTCCACCAACTCTACCAAACATTTTACCGTAGGAATAATAAAAGCAAAGGATTTGAAAGGAACTCCATGAAAACCAAGCTCTCTAAATGGTATATCAAACTCTAGTTCAAAAAATTTTAGATGAGGCTGCTCCCATAGCTCTCTTACTTGCTTGAAAAATCCTTGAAACTCTGTATTGATTTTATTTTTCTTGTCCCTCTCTCGTTGTTCTTCCTCAATTTCATTAGGATCATACATTGAACTTCTTTCCCCTCCTAAAGTTTGGACCACATCCATTACCTCCACATAAAATTGGACATCCTTGGTCTTCTTGGTTCCCATGCCATGATATGGTTATGCAAATGAAAATGAAGCAAAGTAATCATTTCCTTCTCTGCTAACTAGAAGAATGCATGCTTAATGTTTCGATACATGATATTAGATCTCTCTTCTACTCTCATGGTTGAATACCAAAATTTCTAGTATGGTGGGCCTCTAGAGTTCCATTCATCTTTCTTCCTCTTCCATCAAATGTTGGCCTAATCCACACGTCTTCCAGCCTAATTGGCTTGGTTTTTTAAAGCTGGAGTTTCTCCTAAGTCACCAATGTAGCTTTCTCTACCTTTTTAGACTCTTTCATTGCTACAAATTATCTCTGGGATTTAATCATTTCTACCACATGGTTGATGTGCTTTGAATCCTTCCATCTAAAGGAAATTTCCTTAACATAAATACTACTAGGGAATTTCAATGTTTCCATTGTAGTTGGCATAAAAGCTGGTACCTACAACATTGAAAATTATCCTTATATAAGAATTCCCTCCATCTTGTTAATTTTCTTGTAACACTCTTGATGGTGGCTACATGAAATCTGATTCTAATTCCTCTTCTACATCAAAGTGTTTGTATCATTGATCTGACTCTTCTGAATTATCAAAATTAGAATCACTAGCTTCCATATTCAAAAATTCCCAACCAACATCTTCAATAAATGTATCTGGATCATCAGTAATACTCTTCAAAATTGGTCGCCAATTCAAGTTCATTATGCTTTCATAATACTTTATATCCATGGAGTTTAGCCATTCCTTGATGCCATCAAGCGAATATTGAGGAATGGTGTACATGCGGAGTACATCCCTCTTGAAGTCTTTGAAAACAATAGCCATATCAAATTCCTTTTTCCAAAGTCCTACTCTCTCAAGGTTAACAATCTCAATCTCACTAATAGCAATTACTAAGAAAGGTAATTCCACCAACTCTACCGAATAGTTTACCGTAGGAACAATAAAAGTAGAGGCTTTGAAAAGAACTCCATGAAAACCAAGCTCTCCAAATGGTATATCAAACTCTAGTTCAAAATATTTTAGATGAGGCTACTCCCATAGCTCTCTTACTCGCTTGACAAATCCTTGAAATTTTGTATTGATTTTATTTTTCTTGTCCCTCTCTTGTTGTTCTTCCTCAATTTCATCAAGATCATACATTGGCCTTCTTGCCCCTCCTAAATTTTGGACCACATCCATTACCTCCGCATAAAAATGGACATCCTTGGTCTTCTTGGTTCCCACGCCATGATATGGTTATGCAAATGAAAATGAAGCAAAGTAATCATCTCCTTCTCCACTAGCTAGAAGAATGCATGCTTAATGTTTTGATACATGATATCAGCTCTCTCTTCTTCTCTCATGGTTGAATATTGAAATCCAGTATGGTGGGCCTCTAGTGTTCTAGTCATCTTTCTTCCTCTTCCACCAAATGTTGGCCTAATCCACACATCTGTTAGCCTAATTGACTTTGTTTTTGAAACCTGAAGTTTCTCCTGAGTCACCAGTGTAGCTCTTTCTGACTTTTCAAACTCTTTCATTGCTACAGATCGTCTTTGGGATTTAATCCTTTGTACCACATGGTTGATGTACTTTGAATCCTTGCATCTAAAGGAAATTTCCTTAACATAAATATTGCTAGGGAATTTCAATGTTTCCATTGTAGTTGACATTAAATTCGATACCTACAACATTGAAAATTATCCTTATATAAGAATTCCCTCCATCTTATTGGCTTGTAACACTCTTGATGGTGGCTACATGAAATATGATTCGGATTCGTCTTCTACATCAGAGGGTTCATATCCTTGATCTAAATATTTTGAATTATCAGAATTAGAATCACTAGCTTCCATATTCAAAAATTCTTAACCACCATCTTCAAAACATTTATCTGGATCATCAATAATACTCTTCAAAATTGGCCACTAGTTCAAGTTCATTCTTCTTTCATAATACTTTATATACATGGAGTTCAACCATTCCTTGATGCCATCAAGGGAAGATTGAGGAATGGCATCAATGTAGAGTACATCACGCTTGAAGTCTTTGAAAATAATATCCATATCAAATGCCTTTTGCCCAAGTCCTACTCTCTCAAGGTTAACAATCTCAATCTCACAAATAGCAATTACTAAGAAAGGTAATTCCACCAACTCTACCAAACAGTTTACCGTAGGAACAATAAAAGCAAAGGCTTTGAAAGGAACTCCATGAAAACCAAGCTCTCTAAATGGTATATCAAACTCTAGTTCAAAATATTTTAGATGAGGCTGCTCCCATAGCTCTCTTACTCGACAAATCCTTGAAACTTTGTATTGATTTTAGTTTTCCTATCTGTCTCTTATCGTTCTTCCTCAATTTTATCAGGATCATACATTGACCTTCTTTCCCCTCCTAAAGTCTGGACCACATCCATTACCTCCACATAAAATTGGACATCCTTTTTCTTCTTGGTTCCCATGCCATGATATGGTTATGCAAATGGAAATGAAGCAAATTAATCATCTCCTTCTTCGCTGGCTGGAAGAATGCATGTTTAATGTTTTGATACATGATATCAACTCTCTCTTCTACTCTCATGGTTGAATACCAAAATCCAATATGGTGGGCCTCCAGAGTTCCAATAATCTTTGTTCCTCTTCCACCAAATGTTTCCCTAATCCACACGTATTCTAGCCTAATTGACTTTGTTTTTGAAAGCTAAAGTTTCTCTTGAGTCACCAGTGTAGCTCTCTCTACCTTTTCAAACTCTTTCAATGCTATAGATCGTCTCTAGTATTTAATCATCTATACCACATGGTTGATGTGATTTGAATCCTTGCATCTAAAGGAAATTTCCTTAACATAAATACTGCTAGGAAATTTCAATGTTGCCATTGTAGTTGGCATTAAATCTGGTACCCTCAACATTGAAAATTATCCTTATATAAGAATTCCCTCCATCTTGTTGGCTTGTAACACTCTTAATGGTGGCTACATGAAATTTGATTATGATTCCTCTTCTACATCAGAGGGTTCATACCCTTGATCTGACTCTTCTGAATTGTTAGAATTAGAATCACTAACTTCAATATTCAAAAATTCCCAACCACCATCTTCAAAAAAATTATCTAGATCATCAGTAATACTCTTCAAAATTGGCTGCCAATTCAAGTTCATTATGCTTTCATAATACTTTATATCCATGGAGTTCATCCATTCCTTGATTGCATCAAGTGAAGATTGAGGAATGGCGTCAATGCAGAGTGCATCCCGCTTGAAGTCTTTGAAAATAATAGCCATATCAAATGCCTTTTTCCCAAGTCATACTCTCTCAAGGTTAACAATCTCAATCTCACTAATAGTGATTTAAGAAAGGTAATTCCACCAACTCTACCAAATAGTTTACCGTAGGAACAATAAAAGCAGAGTCTTTGAAAGGAACTTCATGAAAACCAAGCTCTCTAAATGGTATATCAAACTCTAGTTCAAAATCTTTTAGATGAGGCTACTCCCATAGCTCTCTTACTCGCTTTACAAATCCTTGAAACTCTATATTGATTTTATTTTTCATGTCCCTCTCATGTTGTTCTTCCTCAATTTCATCAGGATCATACATTGACCTTCTTGCCCCTCCTATATTTTGTACCACATCCACATCCTCGGTCTTCTTGGTTCCCATGCCGTGATATGGTTATGCAAATGAAAATGAAGCAAAGTAATCATCTCCTTATTTGTTGGTTGGAAGAATGCATGCTTAATGTTTTGATACATGATATCATATCTCTCTTTTGCTCTCATGGTTGAATACTGAAATCCATTATGGTGGGCCTCCAGAGTTCCATTCATCTTTCTTCCTCTTCCACCAAATGCTGACCTGATCCACAAGTCTGCCAACCTAATTGGCTTTGTTTTTGAAAGCTGAGATTTCTCCTGAGTCACCAGTATTAGCTGTTACTTTTTTGAAATTTTATTATGGTATGTACACTTTGATATGATGTAACATGATTATGGTTTTGTCTCATATGTTGTAATATTAGATATATAACACAAAAATAAATTATTGCATGAAATAAATAATAAATTTTTATTCTATTTTTTTTTTGCAGAACACGGGTCTTCCAAAAGATCAAGATGATCCTCAACATGATATAGATTCACAAAATATTGGTTATGTTGGTACAGATCACATGGCAGAGGATGATGATGATGTAGATGCAAAAGACACGGAGGCTAATGACAATGATGATGACAATGACGATGACGACGACAACGATGACAACAACGATGATGACGATGATTATCACCATGGTGATGATGATGATGAGACAGTTGGTGGTAGTAACCAGTGGCATTCATGATCATATAGACTGCATCATGGATCATTGTTGATATATCATTACGATGACTCTTTTCATGGTTACTATCATATGTATCATTTTCAAGGCCTACAATACTATATTATTGAGTTGTATCATATTGACATGTATCATTTTCACTATATCATTTGGACATGTATCATCTTGACTTGTATCAGTTTGAGTTACATAATTTATCAATTTCATTTATATCATTTGTACATGTATCATTTTCACTTATGTCGACTATTGGAAATGTATCATTTTGACATATTTTTGATGTCTGTATTTGACTTTCACTTGTTTTAGTTATATATGATGATGATCTTATCAGTATTGACTTGTCAATTTATATATATTAAAAGTGGTCGATGATTTTTGGATGGATATTTATTACGTATGATTATTTTAATTTACTACTCAGGATGGATGTTGTCAAATTCAATTAAATTATAGATATTTGACTCACTTGTTTTAATTATAGATGATGATCATGTTATAATAATAGTTCAAGCGGTGATCAAAGGTAAAATTAATAAATGGCACCTCCATAACATAATTGAACAAATCAGAGAAGTGTTAAGGTCTTTTGAAATTTTTGCAATGAGCCACATTAAAAGAGGTGGTAATGTGGAAGCTGATGTCTTTTCTAAATGGACTTTAAATTTTGGTGAAACGGGGGAATTCAGGTTGGAGGATTTTAGAGGTGTTAAGTTAGCGGACTTAGGTGAAAACGCAGGAGAGGACAATACCTTAAATGAACAAGGTAGAAAAGTGAGTGGAGGATGTTTGACATGACAAGCGAAGGCAGGGGTGGTGGGCAATGGTGAAGTAGTACTTCATTAATAACAATGTGGTGAAGTAGTATTTCATTAATAGCAAGCCCTTAATTAAGATGCGTCAATTGCATTTGGAAAGGGTCAAGAAAAACTCTGCAACAAAATTTGGTGGTGGCAGTGCTAGTTGTCAGGAGAAATGGAAGCCAATTTCACCTTCCGGTCAGGAAGATCTTTGGGCCCATTTTATGGAGAGGCATCCCAAAAATGACTACAAGGCCTTTTCCTTGTTGACAACAAGTGGCTAGTGCAGTGTGCAAAAATGATTTGTGGCAGGGATTTCGGCTCTTTGAAACACAAATATCAAACCAACATGGGTGTTTACTCCTTAATTGCGACGCGGGGCTTGGATTTAGGTGAACCAGTGGAAATGGTGAGGATGGTGATGCAGAAAATTGTGCATGAAGATTTTTTGGTAGGCATGGAGTCCATTCTCAAATGGGTGGTTCCGGGTGTAGGTTTAGATTATTCTGAAGGACTAGTAGATGATTAAATTGAGGAGCTCTATGGGAGACCGGGGCTCAAACCCTTTATTCATTGGCCCAAAGGAAAATACAAAGCTCGTTGTCGTGAGGAAGCGCGTTTGGGATGGAAAGTGCTCAAACTCTTCATCGAAGCAAAGGTGGAGATATAGGGATTGGAAGCGAAAAGGGAGTGCCAGAAGAAGAAGTTGAGGAAGTGGCAGAAGAAGCCATTGGGTCTAGGTGGAGCTCATTAAGACTAGTCGTGTTTGTTTGTGTCTTATTTTGAATTCTCCCTCCGCTTTTGTTGTAATAAAGCATGTAACTCTGAACACTATTAATGGTGGTTATTTTTTGTAAGGATTTTACTGGTAAATAGTTACAAGGGTTATGAAGTTTATTTAATGTTTTACTTTGCATGTTAAGGTGCCTCTGGTTTTTGTCATTTACTATGGAATTTTGGTGGGTAATGACACTGAACAATAGATGTACTTTTTTATCTTTACAAGCAATACAAATTTTTTGTGTTATCGACCCAAAAAAAAAAAATTATCTTGTTATTTAATCATATGAGTTAAATAATTAAATTACTTAGTCTATAATCATATGAGTTATTTAAGAGGCGTGATATATTTAACTAATTAAATTGAAATAAAGCATATTAAATTAATAAATGGAAGCAAAATAAGAAGAATTTTTAGAAGAAAAAAAGGAAGCAACAATGGAAGCCAAACTAGAAGAAATCTTGGAAGCAAAACTGGAAGCAAATGTGGAAGCAAAATTGGAAGAAAAATTGGAAGCAAACTTCAAAGCAAACTTCGAAGCAAACTTGGAAGCAAAACTGGAAGCAAAAATAGTAGCAAAACCGGAAGCAAAACCAAAAGCAAACCTAGAAGCAAAATTGGAAGCAAACTTGGAAGCAAAACTAGAAGCAACACTGGAGCAAAACCGGAAGCAAAACCGAAAGCAAAACCAAAAGCAAAACAGGAAGCAAAACTGGAAGCAAAACTAGAAGCAAACCCGAAAGCAAAAGTGGAAGCAAACCTAGAAGCAAAATTGGAAGCAAACTTCGAAGAAAAATTGGAGGCAAAACTGGAAGAAAAACTGGAAGCAAAACCAGAAGCAAACCTGGAAGCAAAATTGGAAGCAAAACCAGAAGCAAAATTGGAAGCAAAACTAGAAGAAAAAATGGGAATAGACATAGAAGCAAAACTGGAAGCCAAATTGGGTGTTCATTTAGGCACTATTTTTTACGCTATTTTAGGCACTATTTTTGACGCTATTTTAGGCGCTATTTCTGACGGTATTTTAGGCACTAATAGAGGCGCTATTTTTGACGCTATTTTAGGCACTAACAAGGGCGTTGTGATTTTTTGGTGCTAACTCTGACATAACGTCCAGCGCAAAAGTCAGCACCGAGATGACCATGCCTGTTTGCGCTAAGTTTAGCACCAACCAAATCGCCTAATTTGTGAACTAAAATACACTAAAATCTAGTGTTATTTGCATGTTCTACTGTAGTGATGAGACATAGTGCTAAGGTAGATTTCCATGTGAAAACCGTAGAATTTCTAGATGATCTTTGTAACCAAGTGAAGTTCCAAGGGATACCTAGAGAGGTCAAGATTCATAAAATCTCAGCAATGCAACTATTGAGAGCTAAGAAGAAAGGGTGTAAACTCTTTGTCGTTAAGATTGAAGAACTTGAAGAAAACCTTGATAACTTTGGGTCACAAAACTTCCAAGAGATGGAAGACAGTGAAATGGATCAAACACTAAAATGTCAAACATGGAAAGGTATCCTATATTGAGAAAGTTTTCGTATGTTTTTCCAGATGAGTTACCTAGGTTTCCACGGAAGAGAATATTTGATTTCTCTATACATATAGTATCAAGGTCTAAACCTATTTCCAAGGGGCCCTACAGAATGGCAACAACCGAGCTAATGGAGCTTAAGGCATAGTTGGATGAACTATTGTCAAAAGGGTTGATAAGACCAAGTCTTTTTCCTTGGGAAGTTCTAGTCATCTTTGTGAAAAATAAGGATGGTACTTTGCGTTTGTGCATCAACTATCATATGATTAACAAAGATAGGGTAAAGAATAAATACCCATTGCCACACATTGATGATATTTTTGATGAAATGAGGGGAGCTACCGTATTCTCTAAAATAGATATGAGATCTCGATATCACCAGTTGAGAATTAGAGATGAAGATATCTTTAAAACTATGTTCAGAACTAGATATGGTCACTATGAATTCACAATTATATAGTTTGGTTTAACAAATGTACCTGTTGTATTTATGAATTTGATGAATAGTGTGTTTAGGGATTGCTTAGATAAATTTGTCTTGGTTTTTCTAGATGACATACTGATTTATTCTAAGGATGAGGAAGAACACTGCAGACATTTAGAGATAGTCTTACAACGGTTAAGAGAACATAAGTTGTACAGTAAACTCTCTAAGTGTACCTTCTTTCAAAGAAGAGTGCATTATCTAGGGTATGTGATCTTGGCAAATAGAATTTCCATTGATCCAGCTAAGATCAAGGTAGTACTAGAGTGGCCAATACCTAAGAATATGTTTGAGGTAAGAAGTTTCATGGGTCTAGCGGGGTACTATAGAAAGTTTGTTACAAACTTCTTCAAGATTACTTTTCCAATTACTTCTTAATAGAGGAAAGTGAAGAAATTTGAGTGGACTTAGAAGTGTAAAGAAGTCTTTGGCCTACTCAAAGAAAAATTGACCACCGCACCAATCTTGAAAGTACCAGATCCTAAGGGTAACTTTATAGTTATCATAGATGCATCCGAGGAAGGTTTAGGGGGTGTGCTAATGAAAGATGGGCAAGTAATTGCTTACGAATCTAGAAATTTGAAACCTTATCATCAAAATTATGCATTGCATGATTTGGAGTTAGCATCTATGGTTCACACATTACAAATGTGGAGGCACAACTTGTTGGGAAAACCCTTTAAATTGAAAACTGATCATAATGGGTTCAAGTACCTTTTCACTCAACCTAATCTGAATGCTAGACATAGAAGATGGTTAGAGTTAATAGCTGATTATGACTTCAATATTAGTTATATAAAAAGGAAAGAAAATTGGGTTGTTGACGCCTTGAGTCAAAGACGTCATATTGCATCAATAGTGTGACGATTCAAACTGACTTTAAAGGACAAGTGTTGAAAAAGTGCAAAGAGGATGAGTACTACTTGCAAGTCAAGAAGGCACTCACTAGCACTTTGCAAGATTTTAGGTATAAGGGTTTTCATTTCAAACCTAATGGATTACTTAGATATAAAGGGAGGATGTATGTACCTGATGTAGAAGAGTTAAGGAATTTGGTATGGAAGGAAGTACATGAAGCACCATACTTTGGACACCCTAGAGTGACAAAAATGATGGTGGATGTGAAGACATTATATTTTTGGAAAGGGATGAAAGGAGATGTTGTTAGATTTGTGGCTAGGTGTTGAATTTCAAAGGGTGAAAGCAGAGCATCATCATCCAACAGGCTTTTTATACCAGCATGACAAACCAGAGAGGAAGTGGCAAGTCATAAGTATGGACTATTGGCATATGGATTCTAGTGTTGTCATTGATGGCAACTGAAGTTATCCCTATGATCCACAGTTCAGTATGTAGTCATACTGACAGATAAAGTAAAATATTGTGTATTACCATCAAAATACTTGAGGAATAGGGTATCTAGTTAGACAACTTCACCAGATCATTGTTTTGTGTTGTTTATCTCTGGAATTGTTTGATGAGCATGTGGATTATCTTATTATTGAGTTTTGCGGTGTGCAGTACGAGTTTGGAGGTTCGATAGGATACTTTATGTCTATTTGTTTGTTGTAGTCAACTCAGTGAATGTGTTAGGTGAAATAATCAAAGATTTTTTCATGTTCAAATGTTTAACTATGGGTCCTAGCTATGGACTAACCGACTTTTTTGGATATGCATCAAAATTATTCATGATTTGGGCCAACAAGTTGCAAATATTCTTAAGTTTTATTGAGTCGACTTGTAGCAATTAAACCCTTAGTTGCGGATATATTTATATGATCAATTACATCATTATGTATCATGTGAAAGGTGTATTGGTGTATGTTGCAAACATCCAAGGATTATTTGAGTGATGTCATGCGCAGTTTCACTTGCACATAAGGATTTTGTGTGTGAACTTAAGCAGAGCAAAGTAGAAGTTCAATATTAGTCAAAAGGATAGAAGTTTGTCACCAAAGCCTAATTGAAACTGTAATCAAGCATTAGTAGATGCTATCCATTTAGTTCATTTTCTTTTGGATCTAATCCAAATCATTGTAAGGACAATGAGACCATTCTTTTGAGCAGTGAGCTCTAGGCAGTGAGCCTGAATGAAAGTGCATTCCCATTTTGTAATATTTCTTTTGGGTATACTCAAAACTTATTGTGGATTGGAAATCCACCATGGTTTTTCCCCTAACAAGATTTCCATGTTAAAATTCTTATGTTATGGTTGTGTGGTTTCTTGCTTTCTGTTTCTGCATATTACTTTTGATTAAATGTTCTAAGTGGATTAAAGTTCAGAATAATAAAGTTGATTTTGTAGAACATTGATTCACTCCTCCCCCCTCTTAGTGTTGCTTGTTTCCAAAAATTGGTATCAGAGCTAGTTCCTCGAAAGAATTCTAACAGCTTGGGGAGATCTTGGAAAGTGTTCTCAATGGATACAAACAATCTTCAACAACTTATGGTGGCATTGGATGATCTTGACCAGTCAAAATCTGAGATTCAGGAACTACAAGAAAATCTTGAGAATGCAAAAAAAATCATCCAGTCATTGAAAGACAAGATCAATGAATCAAGGGAGAAAATGAGGGAATTATGTGGTCAGCTCAAATAGAAGAGAAAAACCATGGAAGATGAACAACTCAGTCAAGATTTTAAGGAGAAAATAGAAGAATGTGAAAATTTTTCCCAAGAAAATACTTCCTTGAAGCGTGAGATAGAATCTATCATGATGAGAATGACCAAAGAGATTAAGGATGGGAAGAAGAATGAAGAAAAGCTTGTACAATCTTTGAAAGAAAAGTCAGAACAATGCAGCTAACTAGATAATGAATTGGAGCAATCCAATAAAAATGAAGAGGGTCTTGAAAAGTAGCTTGATAATCTCAGAGATGAACTTGCTACTGCAAATGAGTATAAGAAAAAATTCAAAGCAAGCTCAACCAAACTCAATGAACTAATCAAGGGATAGAGGACTAATGGTGACCGATGAGGTCTTGGATATGAAGAAGGAGAAAGCTCCAGATCTGGACAAAGGAGCTTTGGACAAAGGAATTCTAGACAAGGAAAATTTAGACAAGGAAATCAAAAGAATGGACCTAGAATAAATCTGGTAAGACAACCTAATGCCCAAAGATTTAATGGCTATTGTTATGCCTACAACAAATTTGGTCATTTGGATTCTCAATGTAGGAGTAGGATGAATACAAGTGGACCATCATTCTCAAGTAAGTGTTTTAATTGCTATAAGTATGGTCATAAGTCAAGTGAATGCAAAATTATGATGAACAACTTTCATAGAGATGTCAAATGCTATGCATGCAATAGATTTAGATATATTTCTAATCAATGTAGATCAAGACAAAGTCAGTGGAACAATTGGCCTGGACAAAGAAGTGTTGTGTGCTATAGCTGCAATAAATATGGTCACACTTCTAGGTTCTGTTGGAATAGAAGAGGTCTGGTAAAACAAAACATGCAACCGGATGTTAAAGGAAAAGGGAAAGTCACTACTAATGAGATCAAGAAGAAAATTCAGAAGAAATGGGTGAAGAAGAATCCCTTTGTTGAAGGAAATGGATCCACACCAGAAGCCACTTCTGGTAATTCCTCAGAAATTAATTATAGGTCTCTATCATAGGGGGGGTTATCAAGAAAAAATCCTAAACCCCCTACAAGTGATTGGTACTGGAATTCGGATGAGTCCAGTAGGAAATTTGATACTTCTTAGACATTGTGAAATGAATCTATGACATTAGTGAAGAATATTGGAGATCCTCATAAGAATTATCTATCTCAGAACATAAAATATAGTAAACCGGTTGAGTTAGGGCAAGGACCTTTATTGCAAAGGTAAAGAGTTAGGTTCGAGGACAATAAAAGAATGGCTCCCACCCTAATTTTTCATATTGCATTCGAAGGAAAGAACTTTGGAGAGATCTAATGTGATCATTTCCAAATTGAGAAGAGATTCAAGCATAGAGGAGAATATGTGATCAAATTTTGTTTCGTCTCCGAAAGGTATTTATTGCAAAACCTATAAATTTGTGTGCTCACAATTATGTCTACTCCACTGATAGTCGAAGTTAAGGATAGGTTGCATCCAAAATTCAAATGGCATTCGTATAAATTTCTAGATAGAGCCATTAGGTGCATTTTCATCGGTGTCATACAGATTTCTACACATTGTAGATATTAGGGCATATGTGCATGCAAATATTGAAGATTTGGGTAGTTCACAGTTATTGGAATTGTATTCTCATCATATAGTTCAAGAATATTATACTATGTGTAGACACCTAAATTTTGACACTTAATTTATCCAAATTTATCCCTTTCATCTAAACATCCCCTTATCCACATTAATTAAGTAATATCACTATTATTTAATTAATCCCTCTAAAGTTCTTCTAATCCCTAAGGTATCTAGTTAAATAATTAAATACCTTCCCCCTTTCATCAAAAGAATTAAATAACTATGACATTTATTTAATTCCCTTTATCTCACATCCTCCATCATTTTTATCTAAGCCTAACTATTCTCCTAATCTCATCATTAGGATGTGCACATGCCTAATCCTTGATTAGGATGTGTCACATCCTCCAACTTTTGCAAGTTGGCCTCTAATCTCTCTTAGCCACCTAACCCTCCTCTAATCCTTCATTACTCTTCTCCATGTGATCTTTGACTTGTCACATCAAGTCACATGTGAAATCTAACCCTCATCTAATCCTTCATTAACTAGCCTAATCAACCTCTTAAGGAATTTTTAATTCCTTTTATCCTTCCAAGGAATATTAAATTCCTTTTTCTCTTCCCCATGTGATCTTTGACTTGTCACATCAAGTCACATGTGAAATATAACCCTCTTCTAATCTATCATTAATTAGTCTAATCAAGTACTTGCACAATCTTAATCACTTAATTGAGTCAACCCTATTAAATTTTTTCTCCTTTTGGACAAGGCATCTCCATTCCCCATGTGAATTTTTAATTCACATTTAATCCCCCAATGCATTCAAAGGAATTTTAAATTCCTTCTCTCTTCCCCATGAGAATATTTGAGGAATTCTTAATTCCCCACTTGTCCTCTCACCCACATGGGGACAAGTACCTCCTTTATGAGGAGATCTTGTCCCAATCCCAAGGTACTATGTACCCTCTCCATGTCATGTACTATCCCTCCACCTCATGTACACATCCCCTTTTTAAGCCATATCACGTGTCACATGTTAAGATGTGAGGGCTTGTGAGTTCTCAACTCACCTTAGCCCTACATCTTGATCTTGGTGGCTCAATCTTGGCCATCCATTTCCCTAGATATTTCCAAAATCTCTATAAATACCCCCTCTTTTCTCTCATTTTGGGGGGGATCATGCATTGTAGCCAAACTCATGCAAAATTTCTCTAGAATTCATACTTAGCCATTTTCATGCTTTCATCCATTTCCATCCATCCTCACATCATCATCTAGCTTGCATCTTGCCATCCAAGGAGCATACAACACCGAAGATCGAAGGGCCAACCAAAGGATCGATTCGACGCAAGGTAAAAAGTTTCATTTGTTGTTTCTATTTTGTGTTGATTCCAACTAGGCTAATATTGAGGTGTAGGTTGTATTTAGTGTTATTTGCACTCCTTCATTTGCTGTTCATTTTCTAGCACCTATATTCGACCTATCACACTATGAAACTAGAATTCAAAACTCTAGAAGATAAGAAATTTGCACAATTAGCAAAATTCCCCATATTTGAAGAAGATGAGTGGGTTTGATATATACTAAGCCGTGTCCATGATGAATTCATGTGGTTAGATGTTCCATTCAAAATCTCCAAGGAAGCTATTTTTGTAGTTACAGGCTTAAATTCCACCGGTAGACTTCCAGTTTTGAAGTCGATGAAGAATGATGAAGTTACTAAAGCAATGGGCTCGCATTGGGACAGAAGGGCAATGACAATAGATCATATTGCAGAAGTTGATGTAAATTTTTCATCTATGGTTATAGGCTACAAGATTTACCACTCGAGCCGGGAGAATTATGTATTTGGCACAGCCATCTATACAAAATATGAAATGATCAAACATAATGTAAATTATGATCCATGTGAGTTGCTCAAAGGTCAACTATTGGAGAATCTTAGAAAAATCAAGAAGTACAAGAAGAATGTATTCAAATTTAGAAACATATTAATCTATCTATATTTCTACTTCTTAGGTGAGATACCAGGATTTGGAAAAGTTCAAGAGCGTAATGATATTCTAGTAGTTGTTTAGGTCTGTAATATGTTATGTGGACTTGGTGCTCGACAGACCTGCAACACAATCCTGTGGGGACATTTTTAAAATTTCCAAAATTTGATGCACACCAAAGAGAGAATTCTTGCCACAATAGTGGAACAGGATAAAGACACTATATGCTTCATGATTGACATTGACCAGTGTCATATGGAAGTTGTTGATCCTAGAACAATTTGGATCATGCCTATGGTTTATGAATTAGATGAAAACATTCTGAGGATGTATGCAGAACATCTGCTAAATTCGCCACTGGATCGGGATGAAGAAAAGTTTGGTTCATATGCAGAGAAAATCTTATAAGTTCATTCAGAATTGAGAAAGCCCATGTCAATTAGAAAGGTAAGAAAAGAAATAGAAGATTTTGTAGAGAGTATGGGTCTTCCTGTGGAAAAATTGAAAGAAATAAGAAGGAAAAGAGATGAAGTTGAAGTAGCTAAGAAGAAAGAAAAGGTTGAATCTACTGGTCGAAGAACATCTTTTTCTAACACTAGAACTATCGAGAGTTCCCATGCAACATAGTCAAATCAAGTTGAAGCCTCTGGAAGAAGGAAGAAGAATAAAATCTTAAGAACTTTACAAAGTTGTATCTGTCGATGAAGAGGAAGAAACTGAATCAGAAGTAGTAAGAGAGATAAAGGCTACTGGGACTCATGTTGTCAAACTGAACAAGAGAAAACCTTCCAGCAAAGGTGAAGAAGCAAAGAAAAAGACCAAAGTTGACAAGCCCAACATGTCTATTGAAGAAGTTGAAAATGCAGCAATAAAAGATGGAAATATCATGCCACTTTGTGACCTGTATGAGACTTTTGATGAATCCGATAAGAAGATTCTTGAAGAAGCTACAATTAAGCACTTGAATGTTTTCAATAAAAATCTTTTTGAAATCATGTATGGATTGCCTACAAGCCTGTATAACGCTTTGGAATATAGGAGAGAGAGTTCCAAAATAGAGGAGGAAAATATGAGGAAAAGAGTTCTTGCTGATTTGTGCCTAAAAATGACAATTGAAGAAATGGATTTATTTCTTCAAAAATCTAAAAAGGAATTCAAAAGCAAGTCAAGAGTAAATAAACTCATGATTGGTGACACTAATGTTGTTATCAATTAAACTAAGATAATTTTGGAAGAATTCTTGTCAAAGGAAAAGATAAATATTGAGGAGATCAATACTGAACATGTTAAAGGCAATGAGGAAGTAAATGTGAAGATAAATGAATCAGAAGAAGGAAACATGAATGTTTCTGATCCTCTAGGATTTGAGGATATTCTGACTTCTTCCCATGTGGAAAACTTAGAGACACCTATGGTGACTAAGGTCCAAATTGAGGTGGTTGCTAAACAAAAGGAGGTGAATCTTGAAGAATTTGAAATGCCTAAAGTGAATTATGAAGCTTGTTGGTGTAATTAAATGTGTTGTACCTTGTCCTAGGTCATGATTACACCTTAGTTAAGTTTACTTAGGGACCACATAGGAGGTTGTTGGAGATTTTCCACTTTTGGTGGACTTGACATGTCATTACTTTATCACTTCCACCTTTTGTGGACACATCATGTGATTATCTCTCCACCTTAGGTGGAGTGATAGCTTTTCATAGTTGTCTCATGTCATAAGATTATGAAACTTGTTATAATCTTATGCCCTTCTATGTTCTCACCTTGGCTATACAACCAAGGGGTCTCTCTCATTGTAAACAAGAAATCATCTCATATCATAGACATTGAATACAGTCTATTCTTGTCATATTCTCTCTCTCTCTTTGTGCTTTCCATTTGGTCCATAGATCTTGGCATCCATAGCCAATTCTAACAAAGTTGAATCCAAGATTGAAAAAGAAAATCATCAAGAAATCAAAATAAAGGAGGTGAAGGAATCTCTATTAGAGCAATAGGGTGAGCCAGATCCTAAGTTAGATGAAATTTCAATCAACCTATCTACTATGTCTCCAATCCAGATGTTGAAAGTCACCAAAATTGCTCAAACTAAATCCAATGAGAAGATATTTAAATCTCACATTGAGGACAGTGAACTACTAAAATTTGCATCTAGAGTCCTACTGAAATTGATGCCTACTTAATTTATGGACCCATCAGGCTCTTCCTCCAATGAGTTGAAGAAGTTAATAAACTCTATAGATTATCATTTTGAATATTTTGAGAAATTAGCTCTAGTTAAAGTGAAAAAAGAGTTCAAGGAGGAGAGAATTGGTAGCATAATTGAACTAATTTCAAAAGACAAAAATCTGGTAGGCTCCTGCATAAAGAATATTCAAGGTGCTATATTTGAAGGAGGAAAAGTGTACAAGTCTTGCTTAATCTTTTCAAAATTTAATAAAGCAGGTGAAAGATATTGAGCAACAGTTGGTTACTATTTCCAACACTTTTGATCCATTAGCCGACAGTGTTTGTCATCAAGAAAGCCAGGTAATATCTTTGCTCAACCAAATAAAGAATCTGAAGCTTAAAAATGAAGGATTATTAGCAGAGTATGTGAACTCAAGGGGCTAATAAGTCCAAAGATTGAAATGATGGAAAATGCACTGAAAGAAGATGAAGGTACTGTGGCCGCTCCTGATCCGATAAGTCTCGAAGCAACATAAACTTTTTCATATCTTCGTTGTGGTCACATTACCATTTTGGAGAGTCTAAAAAGTGTGTGGGACTCAAACTTAAGTGGACTGAAGAATTTCTTTACAGACATCTTCAAATTTTTCTAAGTCTCCAGATATGATTGTATAGTTTTGCAATTTTGGATTCCCCAAATTTTTTCATTGATGCCAAAGGGGGAGAGAGTGAAGTGAAAAATGCCTTGATATGCTTAGGGGGAGCAATATTTTGTATTTTGGCAGTGTGCTTATCAATTTTGGCACTTAGTCATTTTTCACTAAGTGTTTCCATCAATGCCAAAGGGGGAGATTGTTGGCATATGGCTTCTAATGTTGTCATTGATGGCAACTAAAGTCATCCCTATGATCCACAGTTCAGTATCTAGTCATACTGGCAGATAAAGTAAAATATTGTGTATTACCAACATAATACTTGAGGAACAAGGTATCTAGTCAAACAACTTCACCGGATCATCATTTTTTGTTGTGGGTCTCTCAAACTGCTTGATGAGCACATGGATTATCTTATTATTGAGTTTTGTGGTGTGTAGTATGAGTTTGGAGGTCCGGTAGGATACTTTTTGTCTATTTGTTTTGTTGTAGCCAACTCAATGAATGTGGCACATTGTGGATGTGTTAGGTGAGATAATCAAAGATGTTTTCATGTTCAAATGTTTAATTATGGGTCCTAGCTGTGGACTAGCCGACTTGTTTAGATACGCATCAAAATTATTCATGATTAAGTTTTAATGAGCCGACTTGTAGCGATTAAACCCTTAGTTGCAGATATATTTAGATGATCGATTACATCATTGTGTATCATGTGAAAGGTGTATTGGTGTATGTTGCGAACATCCAAGGAGTATTTAAGTGATGGCATGTGCAGTTTCACTTGTGCATAAGGTTTTTGTGTGTGAACTTGAGCAGAGTAGAGCAGAAGTTCAATATCAGTCAAAAGGATAGAAGTTTGTCACCAAAGCCTAACCGGAACTATAATCAAGCATTAGTAGATGCTATCCATTCAGTTAATTTTCTTTTGTATCTAATCCAAATCATTGTAAGGGTAGTTCTTTTAAGCAATGAGCCTGAATGCAAGTTCATTCCCATTTTGTAATATTTCTTTTGGGTATACTCAGAACTTATTGTGGATTGGCCATCCACCGTGGTTTTTCCCCTAACAAGGTTTCCACGTAAAAATCCTTGTGTTATGGTTGTGTGGTTTCTTTCTTTCTGTTTCTACATATTACTTTTGCTTAAATGTTCTAAGTGGATTAAAGGTTAGAATAATAAAGTTGATTTTTACATAACACTGATTCACCCCCCTCTCAATTTTTCTTTTTTCTAACATGGACTTTGTGCAAGGATTTCCTATGTCAAGAAATAAGCACAATATCATTCTTGTGGTTATAGATAAGCTTACCAAAGTTGTACATTCCATACCCAGAAATCTAATTGATGGAGCACCTGTCATAGCAAGAAAAGTTGTGCAAGAAGTGTCTAGGTTGCATGGGATTCTTGACAAGATTATCTCGAATAGGGATGCATGAGTCACTTCTAGGTTTTGGAAAACCTTTTTTTCTACTCTAGGGACTCAATTGAATATTAGATCAACATATCATCTGGAAATGGATGGAAAAACTAAAATGGTGAATCAAGTTTTGGAAGACCTACTAAGAATGTATTGCACACGGATCAGAAGTACAAGTGGGAAGACTACTTACCCTTGGTAGAATTTTCTTATAACAATTCTTATCATTCTACAATAAAGATGGCTCCTTTCAAAGCATTATATGGTCGAAAGTGTCGAACTCCTATAATTTGGGATAGACTTGAGGATAGAGTTAGTCTTAGGTCAGAGATGTTGGCTGAAATGGAAGAGAAAATAAAAGTTAGGAAAAGGTTAACTGAAGCTAACGAAAGACAAAAAAGCTATGTTAATGTTGTGAGTGCCCCGAAATTTTGGTCGTAGGTGACAAAGTGTTGTTGAGAGTGAAACCTCACAAGAGCTCCATTGAATTTGGAAAGTCTTCCAAGTTATCCTCACATTATGTTGGACCTTTTGAGATTTTATAGGAAGTGAATCTTGTATCCTATAGAATAGCATTGCCACCAGCTCTTGCCAGAATGCATAATGTCTTCCATGTGTCCTACCTAAGGGGATATATACCTAGTGATAATCATGTGATTGATTGGACTACTTTACAGGTATAGTACCTCAGAGTGGTAACACTCAATCCCGTCAAAGTGCTCGAAACACATAAGCTTCACTTGTGTAACAGGGAGGTTCTGCAATGCAATGTCCAATGGGACCAGAATGCAGAGGACTTGGCCACTTTGGAGGATTAGGCAGAGATTCAGTAAAAGTTTCCTCATGTTTGAGTTGCTTATGAGAATCTATAAACAATATGTTGATTTTTTTTGTTTTATTTTGCTATATAAAATCATCGAGGATGATGATTCACAAGAGGGGGAGTATGCTACACCCCAATTATGTAATTACTATTTACTATTACTATGTAGGGAAAAATGTGAATGTAATTTGAATTCTATTGATGAATAAATTATACCTACACCTTGTTATCAATGCATTATGAATTAATGTTATCTCATTTAATATTTTGTGAAGTCATGCATACATGTGATTGGATGGATATTGGTTAATATTCTAACATTAGAGATGTATTATGTGTAATGCATTTTTTTTGAATAGCTAACTACCTTGGGCATATGTTAGTGGATGCAATTACATGTTCAATTCCTTCAGGCGGAGGGGAAGTATCAGGAGAAGGTCTTGGTCAGGTGAACCAGTAACATAACCTATATGAGCTTACACACACACCATAGTAGAATAGTTGAGTTGGGTTATTATGTGGGAAGTTGATAAGTCATCCTTAGTTTGATGTGTTTTCTTTAGTAAGAGTCTTGTTTACTATTGAATGCATTATTGGGTGAAGTTTATCTATTTGAGCTTGTCAAATCTTTCCTTGTTACTATGGTTGTATTGATATGTGGGACATATGAGGAATATGTATATGCACACACATGCATGTCAATGATAGATAATACGTGACAAGGAACATGTACATGAGGGAACATAGGTAGATGTATCCATGCATGCTCATGCATGAGTTGCTTATGCACATGGAACTATCCAATGGATCTAATGACATGTATATTTATACATATAGATATATCGCTCATAGGCTCTTATCGATACCATAGTAATTGTGTATGATTTTGGTGTGAGAATCACTCGATATATTGAAATAAGAATGTGATTGTTATCTTGATTGTATTCATTTGTATATTGAATATATATACATTCTTTACTGACATATGATATATATATATATGTGTGTGTGTGTGTGTTTTGATATATATATATATATATATAATAGGTCGGTCCTGAAGGACCGGGTCGGTGGGGTTAAGGAATATATGGTCGGGAGCGAAGCTCGAGTGATGGCACAACCAGGGGAAGCTTTGATCACTCTCATACTTATGGGGTGAATTGGACAAGGATTCGAGGGCCCTAGCTATCTAGGTGGTGGGCAAGGGAGGGTAAAGGAAGTGGTTGGCTAGGAAAGCTATCAACACTGATACATATATATATACATTGAATGTCAGCTTGAGTAACACAAACATTGGTGAGAATCCAATGCCTTGAAAATCTAAGGATTCCTTTGTATGGTTCATGGACACAGAGGGTGAGTCAGGGCCTAAGATCAGGCCAAAAGGTGTAGTTGATGGACAACAGGTTAATATTCCTATACTACCTTTTGTTGGTTCTAAGGGACAAAGTAGGCTAAGTTATCCCTTAATATGGTTCTAAGGTTCAAGGTCACAAGGTAATCCCAAAAAAGTGGGGATAGAATAGGGTAGAGAAAATGCCTAGATCTCAGAGAAATGACAATTTTATCGATAAGACTTTCACAATTGTAGTGGATATATTATATTGCAAATAATCCCAATGGATTTAGGGGGAAAAAAGGCATTTACCTATTATAGAGATGGTGTGATTTGATATTTTTTTCTTTCTTCTTTTTCTCGTTATCGTGGACTGGCGGGATATTTATTAAGTTAAAGAAAACTTACCCTTAGTGAAGGTGAGTTTTAGAAATAGAACAATTATTTTTGTCATGTATCCCCGATTTATGCAGCCTTAGATGCTTTGATCTTTCCTCATGCCCACACTTTCCTTAATCTCAAAAAAAATTATTCCTATATGGACCAAAATTTTCATGACTATAGTGAACTCAATCCATGGACCATTCATTTAGTTATAAGAGTATATGATACATTTAGTAAAAATTTGTTGAGAGGCATTGATTACATTATTCATCTCGTGGGAGTAAATCGACAATTCCAACACATTGAAGTGGCTACAAAATAGGTCTGCTTTAGTTTTTTTAGTCAATGTAGGTCTTTGGTTCTAAATTAGAGGCATTAATCAGCATCGACTATAACCCCTAGATGCCCCCATTCTATAGTGGCAAGGGCAGAGCTAGATTCTATACGTGATATGGTGTTGAGGGGCCCCTACACATTCATATTATGGTAGGGTGGACCAACTGAACTTGCTATTGAATGCATTATTGCGTGAATTTTACCTATTTGAGCTTGTGAGATCTTTCCTTGTTACTATGCTTGTATTGATATGTGGAACATATGAGAAATATGTATACGCACACACATGTGTCAATGATAGATCATACACAAGAAGGAACATGTACATGAGGGTACATAGGTAGATGTATCTATGCACGCTCATGCACGAGTTGCTTATGCGCATGGAACTATCCAATGGATCTAACAACATGCATATGTACACGTATAGATATATCACTCGTAGGCTCTTATCGATACCATAGTAATTGTGTATGATTTTGGTGTGAGAATCAATTGATATATTGAAATAACAATGTGATTGCTATCTTGATTGTATTCATTTGTATATCGAATATATACATGCTTTACTGACATATGATAAATATGGATATATATACTAACATATTTATATATATATATGTATACATATATATATAATTTTAATTTTTTTGTGTTCCGATATATATATATATTTATGTATATAAGTGTATATGTTATATATACATATTTAAATAGTATATGCTTTGAGGTCGACTATCAATAGCAATGATTATAAGCCGATTTATAATAAAATCAAAGGCTGATTATGAAGTACTTGTGACTATGCTTAAGAAGCCGATTAGTTCTCATGTTGTCCAGCGCCATAAAGGCAAGTATTCTACAAACCCATACACAACTTTAAGTTGATATAATGGTGGAGACTTGTTCGACGCCTTGATATGATATGTATGTGACTTAGTGAACTAGAAAATTCCTTTTCATCTAATAAATATCTATACCAAATAAACACATGCTTTATATCAAATAGTAGGTCGATGACTGAGTCAATGTGTTAAATGAAGTTAAGTTGACTCATGGGAGACAAGGTCGACGTAAGCAATGTATTTCATATTTGATGAATGACCAATTCCACAATAAGAAACTGTGCCAACTCTGTAGGAGAATTATTGATACTTTGGCACCACCTTTGAATCATATTTTCTATAGATTCCCATTGTGAATACAAATCAAATTCATTCATGTGTTGATTTTAATTAGTCTCATATTGTTTTCAATCAACAAGGTCAATTTGTAGCTATGATTTGCTAAGTATGAACTTGTATGTGCACCACCTTTTAGCTGAGGATTATGTGTTGTTGTGCATGGTAACTACTGTCAAAACTCATGCCTAAACTATAGGTTGACTAGTCTCCACATTATTGTATAAATAGAGGAGCAATTTCACTCGATGGGGACACATTCCTTGAGCAAGTTTTTGCATTCTATTTGCATTCCTTTCTGCATTATTCTACTTTATATTGTGAATGAAATCTTTGAGCATTGCAGAAATCAATACCAAGCTAGATGTTGTTCTAGAAGTGTTGTGTTTGCAGCTAGTCGATTGGATAGCATATCACATGCATGAGGATTATCTTCCTTTTTTTGCATTAGCTTGTAAAAGAGTTATTTCTTAATTGTTTAAACTAGTCTATTATGGTTACTTGCATTTAGGGAAAAGAAATGTTTTCTTTGAAAGATAAGTAAAAGTTGTTTACTCTATTTGTGAAATGCTTGTAGTAACTCCATGATAGGAGATATTTTTTTTCATAGGTATTATTATTATACAAGTTGTGATTAAACATGGGTAGCTTAAGGGATACTCATAGCTAGATATTTGATAATGCCTAAAAGCTAGTAGGATACTCTTGGGATTTTTGTCCAATGAAGGGAGGGAACTAGTACTTTGCTTAATGAGTTGTGATACCTTAGATTTGTGTAAAAATGTGATAGGTTAATTATGGGGTTTAATCTTACCCATGGGAGGGATTACCTATGCATAGATATAATGGCCTTAAGTCAAAACACACTTGATAAGTGTAAGTGAATGGTAGACCTTCACTCAAAGTACTAAGTGAGAACACTTTGGCCAAAGTAGTGTGATTTCCAGGGGCTCCACTGGTGCAACCACAATAGGAGGGTCCTCAAAGAGAACAATCTAGACCATGCAACAAGAGTTACACAACAGAAGCAACACATAATATAGAGGAAAATGTAGATTTCAACATTCCTATTATCAGAAATCTCAATTACAATTGGTCAGAAACATCCGAGCTTATAGATTCAGCTCACAGGCCTGATACAACATGCTCAAAATATAATATTCCTATATGCTCCTTAACATGAGTGAAAATTTTACATATCAAATCTACATTAATCTACTTTATCCACTTCTACTATCCTAATGATTTGTTACAAGCTTTATATCATATCCAAAGATCTAGAATCTTCAACGTCGGCCAAAGATCGTTACAATCCCTGATGAAGGAAATGTAACATGTGCATGAAATAGGTCAGCCTTAAATTTGAATTTCTCCTCGGCAGGTGCATAGGATGAAGTGTGGACCAAAATTAAGGTCAGAAACACTCCACAAAGTAATTTGAAACACACCGTAAGGATCCAAAAGTTATGGGAAAGATTCACAAGAGATCAAACTAGCCATTAGACTTGAAACTTATTTCGGGCCAATTCTTGAAGTTGTCACTTAATTCAGGAGCGATAACTTGTTAGAAAAAGATCCAACTGGGCTGAAATCTTGGAATAAGGAAAATGAACATGTCCACAATGAAAATGTAGATCCATTGGGTCTAGTGAGCAAATATGTTGAATCTGCCAACTTGAAATAAATAAGAACTAAACAAAAACAAAATTGAAAGGAAAATATTTTTGGTTGATGCAAGATTGCCAAGAACTAAGGGTGCTCTTGCATCAAACGTCCGGGATTATTGAAAAGTGATTCCCTCACTTTGTTGGGGCTAAAGGAAAACCAATAGGGTCTACCTCAGCCTGAGAAATCCAAGAAGAATCCTCCACTGGTTTGTCTTTCCATTTCATAAGATATTCTTTGTACTATCTTCCATGAGTTTTCCCCCCATCTTTGATATCCAAAATCTCTTCTATCTCATCTGATTATTGTTTATGAAAATATTTCTCCAATCTTGCTTTATTGTCTTCACTGAATTCTACTTCATGGTACCAATGTAGGTATGCAATGTTGAATATAGGTTATATACCCATGCCATCTGGTAACTCTACTTCATATGCATTTCCTAAATCAAATTTCTTCAAAATATTATAGGGTCCAAACTTCCTCATCTTGTGCTTATTGTATGTGCCAACTGGAAATATTTCCTTCCTCAAATACACCATCACTTCATCTCCAACTTCAAATTCCTTATGTCTCCTCTTTTCATCTGCTCGCTCCTTATACTTCTAGTTCATATCTTCCAATTGTTGCTTTACTTGAGTATGCACTTTCTTCATATGTTCTGCAAATTCCTTTTCTTTTGCACTTCTTTTGTCTTCCTTACTAATATCTCACTACTCTAATATACCTCTAGGATGAACTCCAGTAACAATTTCAAAAGGTGTCTTTTTGGTACTCCTATTCACTGAATTATTGTAAGCAAACTCTGCTTGTGCAAAGACTAAATCCCAACTTTTGGTCTTCTCTCCAACCAAACATCTTAGTAAATTCCCCAAACTCATGTTTATTACCTCTGTATGTCCATCAGTTTGTGGGTGAAAAGTAGAACTAAACTTTAAATATGTTTTTAACTTCTTCCAAAGTGTCCTCCAAAAGTAACCAACAAACTTTGTATCTCTGTCTGAAATAATACTCCTAGGTAATCCATGCAATCTGACCACTTCCTTGAAAAACAAGTCTGCTACATGTACTGCATTTGTTTTCTTCTTACAAAGTATGAAATGTGCCATTTTATAAAATCTATCCACTACCAAAAATATAGAATCATTACCTCTTTGTGTCTTCAGAAAGCCAAGTATGAAATCTATGCTGATATCCTCCCAAGGTCTCTCTGAAACTATCAAAGGCTTATACAATCCAACATTCTGACTACTCCCTTTTGCAACTTGACAAACTCTACAACTCTGCATAAATTTCCTAACATCCTTATGAATCTGTGGCCAAAAGTAATTCTCACTTACCAATGCTATTGTCTTATCAATTCCAAAGTGTCCTGACAATCCTCCATTATGTTTTTCTTTCACCAAGCTATCCCTCATTGCACTTCGGGGCATACACAGTTGATTCCCTCTTAACAACATATCCTCCTAAATGAAATAATTGAACCACTAACTCCTATCCTCCAAGACTAGTTCTTTACAAGCTCTCCAAGGTTCTACAAAATTTGGGTCTTCCTCATAAAAGTTCTTCAATTCATCAAAGCCTAATACTTCCACTCTCATCTCTACCAGTAAATTCCTTCTCCTACTCAAAGCATCAACCACTCTATTTGACTTTACACTCCTATTTTTCAAAACAAAGTATAACTTTGCAAGAATTCTACCCATCTCATGTGTCTCTATTCAACTTACCTTGACTATTCAAATACTGCAAAGCCTGAAGATCTTTATAAAACACTAACTCCTTAGGCAACAAGTAATGTATCCACTTCTTCAAAGCTTGAACTATGGCATAAAGCTCCCGGTCATACATTGAATACCTTCTCCTAGCATCATTCAATTTCTCACTGAAATAAGCTACTAGTCTCCCTTCTTGACTCAATACTGCTCCAATTGCATTTCTATTTGCATCATAGTCTACCTGAAATACCTTATCAAAGTCCAGTAAATCCAACACAGGCTACTCAGTCACCTTCTATTTCAACAACTCGAAACTCTGATCTTCTCTAAACGTCCACCTAAAATCCTTCTTATCTCCTCTCATTGTTTTTATCATAGGACTGCAAATAAATTAAAATTCCTAATGAACTTCCAGTAGAAACTAGCAAATCCATTAAATGATCTCACCTCTCTAATGCTAGCCAGTGCAGGTCATTCAACAATTGCTTTTACCTTCTCAAGATCCATCTTCAATCCATCCATAGATATCACAAATCCCATATATACCAATTCTTCCTTCATGAAACTACACTTCTTAATGTTTATCAACAACTGCTCTTCTCTCAACCTCTACAAAACTTTTCTTATATGCAACAAATGTTCTTCTCTAGTCTTATTGAAAAATCAAGATGACATCCAAATAGACAATCACAAACTTACCCAAGAATTTCTGCAATACCTCATCCATCAGCCTCATGAAAGTACTCTGTGCATTTGTTAGTCCAAAAGGAATCACCAACCACTCATAGAATCCTTCATTTGTCTTGAATGTTGTCTTCCACTCATCCCCTTCTCTGATTCTAATATGATGATATCATATCTTCAAATCTATCTTTGTGAAGTATTTAGCTCCACTCAAACAATCCATATTGTCATCCATCTAGGGCAAAGGAAATCTATACTTCACTATGATTTTTTTATGGCTCTAGAGTTTGTACACATCCTCCATTCTCCATCCTTCTTAGGTGCTAGCACAATAGGTACTACAAAAAGACTTAAGCTTTCTCTGATCAAACCCTTCTTCAACAACTCTTGCACTTGTCTATTCAACTCTTCATTCTCTGTCGGTGTCATTTGGTGTGTTGCTTTATTAGAAAAACTAGCTCCTAGAATTGGATCCATGCAATGACTAATACTCCTTACAGGTGGCAATCCATCAAGTACATTATCTGAAATGATCTCTTCATATTCTACTAGCAACTCCTTTATCTCCTCTAGTTGTTCTTCTTCATTCTTCAAGTCTTCATCCTTCTTAGGAACCAAGGAATAGCACATGTTCTCATGTCTTAGTCCATCCAGAAATCTCCTTCCATCAACCAAACAAACTCTAGCATTTGTACAAACCTCAACTTTAGGTACATCCTCTAGTGGCAACAAGGTTTGCTCCATCCCATTAGCAACAATGGTATATGTGTTCTTCTTTCCATCATGAATAACCTTTCTATCATACTTCCAAGGCCTTCCCAAAAAAACCTGGCATACATCCATAGGCATGATATCACACAAAACTTCATCATGATAATTTCTTATCTTCAATTTCACCAAACATTGTTCACTTACCAAAATCTTATGCTCATCTTGAATCCATGATATCTGATAGGGTTTGGGTTTTTCAATCTTTCCAACTTCAATTTGGTCACCATTTCTTCAGAAACTAGGTTCTCTAATCTTCCACTATCAATAATCACTCTACAACATTTACCAGCTACCTTGCATCTGGTCTAAATCAAATTCTTTCTCTGCAACAGTTCTTTCTCTATCTCACTTTGACACACTACTCTTATGTTCACTAGCACTTCTCCATCTTCCAAATTATTACATGATCCAGCATGATCCTCCTTAGCAAAGGTTGTTCTTCTATTGTTCTTTGTCTTTCTGTGTGTCTCTCCCTAATTACATTCAAATGCTTTGTGTCCTTCTCCACCACACTTAAAACAAGTTCCCTTGAATACTATTTTCTCCTGTCCTCTATCATCTTTTCTATAACCCTCATTCCGGTAACCACCTTATCCTTCTCTTCAGTAATAGTTTCCATCATCTCTATGATACGAATTATCATTCTTATTGACTTCCTTATCTTTATTCTGATTTGCAAAAGATCCTCTTCCTCCTCTAGTAAAATTTCTTCCTCTCTAAAATTTTCCACCTCTTCCTCTCTATCTCTTCTCATGCCTTCTATTCAGCTTCTCCTTTTCTTTTAGGGCACATTGATATGCCTCTTCCACACTCTACAACTTGATCAAATTGATCTCATCTTGTATAGATGGCCTCAAGCCATTCACATATCTAGCTACTTGCTCGACCTCATCCTCTGAATGTTTGGATCTGATATTCAACTTGTAGAACTCCTCAGCATACTCTATCACACTTGACTCCTTCTGCTTCATATTCTGCAACTTCCCAAAAAAACTGATCTGATAGTCTATAGGCATAAACTTTGTCTTTAACTTATTCACCATTTGATCCCATGATCTTATCTTTTCCTTTCCTCTTCTTCACCTATCTATCTGCGAATATTCCCACCAAAGGGGTGCATGTCCTTTCAACTTTGTACAAGAAAATTTCACCTTCTTGTCTTTGGTGGTACCTTCAAAATCAAAATACTTCTCCATCTTTGTTATCCAATCAAGCAATTCATTTGAATCCAACTTACCACTATAATCTAGTGGATTGAAATGTGGCTTAGTATTCGCTCTAGTTAAGGCTCTTATGAACCTCTCTTCTCCTTGTTCCAGGCTAGGTTGATCTTCTCTTTCCCTCCCTTCCTGTTCTTCTACCTCTTCATCACTCACATCATCAACTAGTCAACCTCTCCTCTAGGCCATTTGGACTGCATCTAATCTAGTAGCAATTCCTCTCAACATATCCATCATAGTTGTGTTTGCATTTCCACATGATCCATTTTTATCTACCATTTCTTCTTCCCGCCATCTTTACACTAGTCCTCTAAAGATGCAAGTCGGATCCTTAGTCTACCACCCCACAACAAATCTTCAATAGGACTCCGCAAACTCTAGTGATCTCTTACGGGAAAAATCTCGCTTTGCTACCAATCTAGTGCAACCATGGTAGGAGGATCCTCAAAGAGAACAATTTGGACCATGCAGCAAGAGTTACACAACAAAAGCAACACAAAATATGGAGGAAAATGCAGATTCAAACATTCTTATTATCAAAAATATCAATTACAATCGGCCAGCAAAATTTGGGCTTACATATTTGGCTCACAGGCCAGATACAACATGCTCAAAATGCAATATTCCTATATGCTTCTTAACACGAGCAAAAATATTACATATCAAATCTAAATTAATCTACTTAATCCACTTCTCCTATCCTAATATTACAAGATATATATCAAATCCAGAGATCTAGAATCTTCCGCATCGACCAAAGATCATTACAATCCCCGATGAAGGAAATGTAACATGTGCATGAAATAGGCCAGCCTTAAATTTGAATTTCTCCTCAGCAGGTGCATAGGATGAAGTGTGGACCAAAATTAAGGTCAGAGACACTCCACGAAATAATTTGAAACACATCGAAAGGATTCGCAAGTTACAAGAAAGATCCACAAGAGATCAAACTAGTCATTAGGCTTTAAACTTATTTCGGTGTTAGTTCTTGAAACTATCACTTAATCCGGGAGCGATAACTTGCCAGAAAAATATCCAATCACGTTGAAATCTTGGAATAAGGAAAATGAACATGTCCACAATGAAAATGTAGATCCGCTAGGTCTAGTGAGTAAATATGCTTAATCCGCCAACTTGAACTAAACAAGAACAAAAATGAAAGGAAAATATTTTTGGTTGATGCAAGATTTCCAAGAACCAAGGATGCTCCTGCATCATCTACTATTATTTCACCATGTCCATTTAATGCATGATAGTTACCTTGTGTATGGTTATAAAATCTAAGTCATGTAGGGCACAACACTAAGCTCAATGTGGTATGTCGTATGGGGTTACCCAACCAATCCCTTCATTGAAGGGTAGGGCTATCTATCATTGATAGATGTATGAGGGACAGCATATGAGTCTGTGGTTGGCGAAAAAGTGCTTGATTGATACTTCTCCTCCTCAACATGTGATAGAAGACCAAGGTTTTGAAAGGCAGATTCTTGGACCATCTATATCTTATGCTCTAAAGATCGAAGGAGTTGTGCTTGTAATTGTGTACTGTCTTGGAATATTATGATTTGTGAAATTATCATATTGGAATGGAATCTGCATTGTATATTGTTATAGCATCTTTTTTCATATATTCTCAATAAAGAAAAGAAATTTTTTATTGCAATGGTTTTTTACATAGTTTATTTACTCGCACAGTGAAAACTTAGAAAAAATTACTTTAGTGAACGATTGGCATGTTACAAGATCCAATTCTTAAGTCATGCATTCTATCTCCTCCATCTACTATTGCAGTTGATGATGATTTTGTTGCTACAGATATGGATTCTTCTTATTTAGTGTTACAAGATCCTCATTATCGTTTAGATTTGGCTACCTTGGATGGCTTCTTGACAGGTATTTCAGACTTGTTTGTGGAGTCTCATATTACAAATTTAGTAGACATCATTGGTGGCATTCATCTTCTCTTTGATAGAGAAGATCCTTCTTCAGTTGTTACGAGAGAACATTTTGACCCTCTTGTTGAATCTCTACATTATCATTCTTTGCAATTTGATGTTCCTATATATCCTATTGGACAACATTTGGAGGAGGCTTCTTTGTCTTTAGAGGGGATATCTTTGTCTTTGGCTTATTTTCTACATTCATCTCTACTAGATTATGGATTGTCCTCTTCAACAGTGTGGCCTAGAACGCCTATTTGGAGTGTGTTAGCTTTCAAAATAAACATGGAGACACTTGAACATGCTTCAAAGACATCATCCATCATCCATATTCTTGACATCCTACATACATTCATGGTTTTATGCCTTCCTAAGGGGAGGAACGTTGTTCGATGGGATTGGGTCATATTCAACATTCAATTTCGAGCTTCTACCATCATTGCAAGAGACTCGCCATTGAGGGGGGCTGCCTTGTCTCTTTTCTTCTCTCTTATGGGGGGTCTTTTTCCTCACATGGAGTTTTGGCCTTCTCATCCATGAGAGAATTTTATTTTTTGTATTTCATCTCTCTTTTGGGGAGGAGTTTTGTCCCACTGGGTTTTCTCCTTTTCTCCATTTGCGAGAGATTTATTTTGCATTTGTACATGGGTACCTAAAATGGCCTAGTAACCGGGACCCATTCTTGCATCTTTGTGTCATTTACATAATAATCTACTACTCCCTAATTTTCCCTTAAATGGGGGTGTTGGTGTAAATAAAGTCTTGTACCTAGTTAATTCATTACTAGGGGACTTATTTACCTGTTAAGTTTATTTAGGTCCTAGTAATCTTTCTAGAAGGTGTTCATTGTCATTAGTTGTTATCTTATCTTTTGACTTGTTTCACATGTGACCTAGGAAAGTGTGATAAGGTGTCTCATGTCATATGATTAAGACACTTGTCATAATCCTATGACATCTTTTATCTCACCTTGGCTATATAAAAAAGGGGTCTCTACTACATTGTACACACACAACATTGAATCACAATTGATAAGAATATAGTTTATTCTTGTCCTGTTCAGATATTCTCTCTTTGTGCTTTCCATTTGACCTCAAGATCTTATGTGGCTATCTCCATAGCCAATTCTAATAGTTGTGACTCCTTGAGAAGTTCAATTATGCTATAATTAGTGAATCATTTAATTTCTTGACCAATATTGTTTAAATATTATATAGCATTGGAATCATCGATGGGTAATTTAGGTAGAACTCTATTTTTTATTCTCTTTGAACATTATGTTAAAATGATTGTGTATAATTAAGAAAGTCACATATATTCAAGTTATGGAGGTATAAAATACCATCAATGAACATACCCAATTTCATGTTTAATGTTTCAATTATTCCATCACCTATAATTATTGTGGTAAATTTGTTTTATTAAGTGTGAATTGACAAACCAATTAGTCCAATGTATGTGAGCACATGAGATTGAAATTTTGTATAAGTATCATAAGATGAACAAATTTAAATTGATATGAGAAAAGGAATGATGTGTACATAATTTAGTCCAAATGATTTACAAATCTAATTTATGTCATTTGGAAAAGGATAATATTTGGGAATGAATTGGGAGCCTCGAAGATTGTGAAGAAGTTTAAAAGGATTAGTCGTCAAAAATTGTTGAGGATAAATCAAGGCAATTCTAACCAACAATAGGTACACCTAAGGTTATTATCCTGATTCCTTAACCAATCATGTATTAAAAAAAATGCACTTGAGATGAGTGTCAATAGATAGAAGGGAGTGATAGTACTTGTGAAAAAAATTTCCTCATAGCAATTCCAAGTTCTTATAATATCAGTGTTATGGACTACTTTATAGGGGCTTCTATGAATGTTCATTAGGGTTTTCTGCAAAAATCCCTAACCCTTGGCAATACCATTGCACTTGTTTTCTAATTTTGTGTTGATTTCTTGCCCCAATTACCATTGCACTTGTTTTCTAATTTTGTGTTGATTGTTACAACTTAAAGGCCTTTTTTTGTGCTTTTATCGGCCCCCTTCTTCAAAGCACCACATTTACCTATTACCATCATGTGTGTTTTAAAACATTTAAGTCTTGCACTTTACCTCCTCCCAATAGACATGTGGCATCATTTCGCATAATTTCTTCGATTCGCAAGGGAATTTTATGTTGCTATTTTCTTCCCATGAACCTACAAATTCCTTTTATTCCCTAATATAATTGGCATGTAAGGTTCATGAGCCAATCAAATCTTAAGTTATCTTTTCGCACAAAAACTTAAGTTTCCTAGAGAAGCCCCCTTCTCATCATGATCTAAGGCCCCTTATTCCCTAGTGACTTAAGTTGTTCCTATATGCACATGCTTTAAATACCTTTTAAGTCACCTGAAGAAGAGTTTGCTAAGGGTCCCACCTTTGTCCTAGTCAATGCCAGATGTCACAATGTGGTTAAGTGGTGCTAGTTATTTACTTCGTGTGGCCTCTCATTTCAAAGAAGTTTTTTCTGCTAACAAGAAAAATACATTTTGTTTATGTCTTAAGCATAACTAATTCCTTTTTGCACAATTTTTAACCTTCGCAAAGCAAATATTTTTTGAGCTTGTCTTCCCTCTAATTCCCAAAATCATGCCATGTGTCAAGCTTGTTTCATTGTTAATGTTTCATGGAGAAAAACACTATTGGGGAGGCCTCAAAGTTATTCTATTTGTCTTTGTGATTCCTCAATATTATGACACGTGCCCAAAAGATAAAAAGAAAAGAAGGTTTTCTTTTCACATAAGGGATTTCAAATTTGCGTGATCATTGTTGATCTACAACAAATCAATGGTCCTTATTCAAAACAAAATAATGACTACTACTGGTCACATGTTCGAGTACGTGAGAAAATTGATGGTGGATTTTATCCATATCTACCTAATTTTTCATGTAAATTATCTTAATTACATGTTTCTAAATCATTTAAGGCATAAAGTGAAGGTTGTAGAGAAAATTTGTTGCAGATTTTTTTAACAAACTAGGGTTCTTAGTGACATTTCTAGGGTTCATAGAAAATTCAAGCATAAGTAAATCCAAGTCCTCTTTCTGCAAATTGGTTTAATAAAATCATGTATTTTTTATTTAAAAAGTGAGTTATGGTTTTGATAGCAATGAATTGTTAGAATTTGAAAAGAAGTCTTCACTAAATTTTTAAAATTATAAAACCCTAGTTTACATACCCTAGTATCCAATTGCATTAGTCATGGTTAGAACTTAAAGAGGAAATTAAAGGGGTTCAGATGATGAGATTATGGCTTAGTTACCAAGTTCTGCAAAGAGACCTAGGGTTAGTCAAGGATCCAAAAAAAATTAGAAAGAATTGTAGACAAGAATACTATTGTAGACATGTCATAATTCCTATCCATGGTTACACTTTGTTTAAATATTGTTACAAGAAATTCTTTGCAAATCGACCAATTTTTAATATCTGGAGAATGGGATTGGGAAGGTTAATGTACCCTAATGTATTTATAAATGTTGACCTAATTAGAGCTATATTTGGGGCATACAATCCCAACACTAGAGGCATTGTTAACAACAAGAGTGTCACACTGCTAACTCTGGACAGAGATTATATTTGTGAAGTTTTTAATTTGGACATGAATGCTCAGTGGCCCATTGATTTAGGGGAATTTAAAAGAGAATATTAGAGGCTAAGATATAGCTATAAGGTAAAATAGTTGCCTAGTTTCATACCTAGGGTACCAAATAGAGAAATTCAAAGGTTTACTAATGGTGATCTTGAACCATTTAACTATGATATCTTTGAGGATTAATTTTAGAAGACCTATTTTTCCTATGTTAGGTATTCGGAATTGATAGTAGAACCGAAATTCAAGTGAACTTGATGGTTTTGGTAGTTGACATCCATAGTAGGGATGTAAATAGGTCGTATGATTATGCAGGATATGTTGTTGGGGAACTTCATAAGTTACTAAGCTCTCTTAGCAAGGATTGCAAATTGTCAACTTTAAATGGTATTCTCTATTGTGCCATATATTTCTTTATGTTGGAAGGAAGATTTGGGATCCAAAAATGAAAATCAAAGCCTTTAATGAACAATGATTCATGCTCCTGGTTTAGGAATGGATGTATATCTGGGATAGAAATTGTGATATCAATTCAATTATTATATTTTTTAGCAGTATTTTTTAAAAGGTCTCCTCGGGAATTTGGGCCAAGCTATTGATTGGGGATTGTTAGAAGAAGTGAGAATATTCTTGAGGCCTATAGATCTTCAACTAGAGCTAGGAATTGATCATAATTGGGGAGACCGGTTCTTCCATTCAGACTCTACAATCATCAAATTTTATGGTTCCCCTATGGCTCTCCAAATATTACCTAAATCAATTCTAGACAAAATTGTATTTTTGGAAATAATATTGCAGCTAAATAAGGTGGACAACAATCATTTCAAGAATTATAAGAAACATGCAATTCTCCCTTCCACCCTTATATTCTCAGACTTCATGGTGACATCTAGAGAAGGGTTGGAATTTCTTATGAATAAACTATTTCCCTATAGGATGAGGTTTGATATGATTAAAAAGCATGATCTTAAAAATTCCATTCATAATGTCAAGACAAAATATAAACTTGTTGTATTTATACATGAATATGATCCTATTGAGGACCTTATTAGGAATTTCCCTTTATCCAAGGAGGCAACAAAAAGGAGAGAAAAAAGGGTTAAAATCCAAATGGTAGAAGAGAGAAGAAAAGGGGTAGACCCTTCTTACAAGGGATCATACACAAAAATTTATGATCCAATCCTAAAATAATGACTATGCTGGATAATAGAGCTATTCTACTATCAAGTGTTCCAATAAAAATTCCATAGAGAGATGAATCTGGTCCCTCATCATCCCAAGCAGTAGAAAAATAAATTCCAAAAAATATCACACCTCTACAAAAGGTGGCTCCACCAATGGGATCTTTGGTGGATTAAAATATTACTCCTAATGAGTTCTATTGGATTCCAATTTGGTCCAAGTAAAGTGCCCCCCTCCAAGGGTTTTTGTTGAGAGACCATCCACTCAAAGGATGTTGATTAGTTTAGAGACTGGGGACTAGGTGGTGGATGATGTGAGAGAACATGCTTGCTCCAAATTCGTGATGGATGACCAATTCATTACCACTAGGGAATTTAGGTATTTTATCCTTAAAAGAAAAGGTAAAGAGTTGCATCAAACATTGGATGACAAAAGTCTCACTAAGGAAAAGAGAAAGGAGGTCATTACTGAATTTTGGGAAAAAGTGAGTATAGAGATGGTAGGTATGACACCTGAAAAGGGCAAGGAACTTGTCAAGAAAGGTGGATGCAAATTATTACTAGATTGGGATATATCATCTATGATAGCATTTGATACAATCAGAAGGAAAGAGGGAAATAACCTAGTATTGGAATCAAAAGAGCAAGCAAATTCCCTCTACTTTGTCTCAAGGTTCAACCCTAGGCATGAAACCCTAGCTATTTGGTCATTATTTCCTTAAACAAAGAGGCCCAAGGTTATTAAGGAAACTAATGAATTAATTGGCACCTTAATTTTTAGAATAATGGGTGACACAAATGCCTTGCAAGTTGCTACATTTTCTACATGAATACAACCTTGTTCACAGAGGCCAAAGTCAAGAAATTAGAAGTAGATTTGAATAAGGTAAATGGCCAAAATCTACAATTGTAGGAGAAATTAAATGTTGTTTCTAGATTGATACCACCTCCTCGTTCAAGAGTGGGTGAAAAAGATGATCAAGAAAAAGTAGCCCTAGATGTAGAAATAAGTCAATTAAAGAGGAAGCTCAATGATCAGAATAGGGAAGAAGATAAAGCAAGGAATGATAGAAAGGAAAAGCTCTAAGAGATGGTTGAAAACATTTATGGCCATAGGTTGTAATGTGATTTGAGCCTTCTATAGGAGACATGGAATGGGTACACCGAAGTCAAGACTATTCATATTACTCAATTTATCTTGGAAAATAGAATTTGGTGTATTATTGATACTTAGAGTCCTATGAGGCAAGTAATTGAAAATATGGTTGTCAAGGAAAATATTGATTTATATGCTCCAAGAGAATTAGATATTATTTATGATGTTTTAGAATAAATTGAGGATAATGTGATTGTGCATCAAAGTTTTCAACTAGCCATGGAGAAATTTTTAGAAGATTCTGATGACCTCAAATATGGTCTCATGCCTAACATTATAAATGAGGAGGAAGAGTTAAATTAGTATAAATCATGGAGATTTGAGTTTAGCAATGTGTTACCTCCCATCTTAAACTCTATTCTTGTAGATGATACTCTAGATGCAAATAAGATGAATGTTTCTCTAGACAAGTTGTTAAAGCTAGAGATAATTTTAGAAAATTTTGTTAAGGATGTGAGGACATGGACTAATGGATGGTATTCTAATCATTTGATCCACATCAGATTAATTTTGGCACATCCTTGGCCTTCAGAGGATGTTTTTACAGCATGGATGGAGAAGTATAATTAATAGAGCGTATGATGTTTCTCCTTCTTGTTTTATCATCTACATCAAAAAATATCTCCCCATATGGCTTCTAACTATTTTGTCCTCTAGCAATGCATCTTTTGTCTCTTGCTAGTTAGTTGTAACCTTTTCGTTTGATCCTAGGATAAGATTGTCAAATAAAAATGTGACATCTGTCAATGGAATATGGTTTGTTTCTCCTGTGTTTTCATAAAAGGGAATTTAGGGCCATTTGCAAAGGATCTTGGATTTTTGTAAATAAAGAGTATATATTCTAATTTTGTATTAGTCCAATTTAGGTTTACTAGGGAATAATTATGAATGTAATTGTTAATTTTGTATAACAATACTAGTTTTCTATATCAGTATGCTATGAAAATTTTACAATGAATTGTCTCCAAAAGTAAATTCTTATTCTCACTTATGGATACAAATTAATCAAGGATCATTTATGTGTTGCAAGGTGTGTGCCCTTGGTCTCCTTCTATTGTGCAGCTCAAGTTTGTGACATGACTTAACCACCTCTTGTGGATTCATTAACTTTGGTGATTGTATCGGGCATTAATAGGTCAATCTTTTGGTGCAATAGCAACCTTCTTTGCAATAATTAGTATCAGAGCTTGGGTCACATGTTTGAATCCTTCGCTTGCACAAGGGGATTGTTGCAAGGTGTGCACCCTTGGTCTCCTTGTGCATTTCAATGCTCGGGTTCATGGAATGGCTTAATCACCTATCATGGATTCATTAACTTTGGTGGTTGTATCATGCATTAACAAGTCAATCTTTTGGTGCAACAAAAACTATCTTTGCAACATTATGTTCATCATTGCAAGTTTTTTGAAAATGAATGTTTCTTCCATAGCTTCAATTCAAGTAATAGATTAAACTATTATATTAGAAATCTTGAGGGTTTTGAATGTATACAAGGATTGTTAAAAAGAGTTGATTGTAAATTTTGAAAGATATCATTATAAGGCATTGGTATATAAGCTTTCATAGAATTTAGTTAAAATTTGTTATTCAAGTTTAATTGTATTTCTCTTTGACTCTGTAGCCTAGGTTTAAGGCACCAGTCTAGATGTAAGTTTTGCTTACATATCCATGGTCACCAAATATGAAAATCATGTTTCCCATACTATTGTAATGTATTTCTTAACATTATTTCATATTCTCATAACCAATAATAATAAAGTCTCCAAGAATATAGCCTATTAAGTGAGTTTCATTTGTAATTCTTGGTCAGACCTAATAGAACATATCTATTTTAACAATATCTTTCTACCAATTGTGTGTAATCTTGTTAGATATTGTAAAGGACTACCCTCCTAGGTTTTGCAAAGATTGAAGTTCAGAGGAGAAAATTTTCTAATCTATCTACATTTTGTTGGCCAACCCCTTGAAGCACTTGATCATTAGAATTAGTTGTTCTTTAGATTATTTCAAGAATTGGTTGGATATCACAGAAAAACAAACCAACAAGATTGGTGACTCTATTGGGGATTAATGCATGTATGTTTCAATCCATTGAATTATTGTGTTGGGTAGAATCTAAAATATATTTGTGTGAATTTCCTTATGTTGTTTAATAATTGTCTTTATTCAAGGATAATCCCACAAAGAAGCTCAAGACAAGGCTACAAAGTCAAAGTAGACATGGAAATCTAAGGATGCAAGTAAGTCAAATACTACTTTTGGAAACTGCTTTGTTTATACAAGTAGTGATGACAGTTTTGTTGATTCACCAATTAGATATTTAAGTCCTAGAGTCCCTGAACTTATTGAGAAAAATATAAGAAATAAGGAACTTTGGATAGATCTAGAGAAACAAATAATTTTCCAAGAAAGGGTTGAAAGAGAAATTGAACAAAATCAAAGATAGTATGATCCTATACATGGCATCTCTAGTCATACTATTAATCCAAACATACCTATAGCAAGTTCTTTTGTCATCCTCATGTCCAAGAACAAACTCATTTATCTTATCGAAATCCTGCCACATCTAGTATGGCTGAAAATACCTCCCAAGTTGTTCCACAAACATCAGGATTTGGAAAGATACTTCAGGTCAGGGAAGAATTATTGAAAGAATTGGATGACCTACAATTGGAATTAAGAAAATTAGAAGAAGTGAAAATTAGAGAAGTTATGGGAATGAGGGATGTTATGAAGAAAATAATAGAGAATATGAAGGATTCTTATCATTCTAGTGGTACTTATGTATTAGCACCACCAAATCCTACTGGAAGCAGTAATCCTTTGAATATTCCTCTTGATAGTTCCCATATAAGCACCTACACTAATCCTATAATAACTAGTACACTTCCAATCAATCCTCATTCAAATGTTACTTCACAAGCTATGCTTAATCCAAATACTACAGGAAGTGCCTCTCAAAGAAATTCTCAGCCTTTTATTTCCCAACAAATAATTCTTATGCAACTTCTACACCTATGAACTTTGGTATGTGAGTAAACCCTCAAATAAATCTTACTTAGAATTATCGATTGCAGCATAATGTTCATCAACAAGGTATTGGTGTGGGAGGAATACCTCAGCAACATATATATAGGAAAAAATCTTTGTAGATGAGGTCATATACAAAATTACCAACAATATAACCCAAATGTGGGTATCCAAATGGGTGGATGGAATGCTAATCCACTAGGGGTTCAAAAATTTGTCAATCAACAAAATGCTCAAGTTAATCCCTGAGTGAATCTTATTGTATAGAACTTCCCAGCAAGAAGACCCTTGCAACTAGAAAGATAAAGACATCTAGATTTTAATGGTATCACTAGGTATCCTAATCCCTTCCCTAATGATTTCATAAATGCTTTGATTATTTTTTTAGGAAACAATGCATTATCTAGTGAGGATCATCTCAAGGCTTTCCTAAATCTAATTAATTATTTTTAAATTGAAGATGAAAATGTTGTAATAAAATTATTTATGCAATCTTTAACTGATGATGCAAGGGATTGGTATAGGGAATTTTTTGATGCAAGTATAGGTTCATGGGATGAATTCAAAAGAGTATTCAAAGAGAAATATGGTGATAAGACTAGTCCTAGATTCATTATCAATGAGTTTAAAATCATAAGTAAAGGCCATAATGAATCAATCTCTTATTTCAATACTAGGTTTATGAAGGTGATGAATAAAATTCCATAGTATATGGGACCTAGTGAACCCATGTGCTTGGTGTTGTATTGTAATACATATGATCCTAAAATAGGTTATGAGATCAGAGATAAAGATCCTCATTCTTTAAGGGATGCTTGCAAAATAGCAATGCATATTGAAAATGATAGGAAAGCATCAAACAAAGTGAGTAAGAGGGATGACATAAAACTCTTGCAAAAACAAAAGGGGCATCAAAGCAAGGAAACATCCTTTGAGGATAAATTTGATAAATTTATGAGTTCCTTAAAGAACTTGAGTTATAAATTAGCAAGAAATGACAAATTTTTATTTCATGATAAACCTAGCTATCAAGGTAAGAAAGAATGCCTAAGTTATCAGACCAGACCTACAATACAAATTGGCATAATGGTAAACCCATACAAAATAATTAGAAAGAGGTGCAAAATAGAGAGAAACCTGGCCCTATGAAAAGAAATAATGTCAATTTTGCTGAAGAAAACCTTTGGTGTATAGTTTTTCAATTGCCTCATTCACCAATGCAATGCATGGTTACTCGGTCTATAGAAGGTCATGATACTCCTTGTGATGATTGTGATAACACCCTTAGCAAACATCATGAAATTAATATGATGTCAACTATATTATCTCACACTAATGATGAGTATTCTTATAATGAAGGATACATTGATATAGATGTTCATGATAAGAGATATCAATGAGGTGAGTATCATCAAAAGAAATTCTAAGATGATGAAAAAGAAAATTATGTAGAAATACATAATGTTGAAATGCCTAGCTTTGATGTTAGATTGAGAAGACCTTCTAATGGAGAGATTAGAGCATTAACTTCTATTTCTATTTCCCAAGTCAAGAGAAATTATGATTTGAGAAATAGTGCAATCAATAATGATCAGGGAAAAGTAGGAAGTATTTTCATAAAGGAAAGTAAGAATTAGGTGAATGATAAGCATCCTAGTAAACAAAGAGAAGGATTTGAAGTTAAAAACAAGGATGCATAATGTAAAGGAAAGGACATTGAAAATCCTAGATCAAATTGTCTCTCCTCTCCTAAAGGCTAAGTATCAAAAAATCAAATATGAACAAGAAAATGAGAATTCCAAATGTACTCAAGGATCTGACTCACACAATAAAGAAGAGAAGCCCAATAATCAGAATATACTTGCCACTCAAATTGGTGATAGTAAAAATATATCTTTGTTGATATGTCTTAGATTAAGGTATATGTTCCTCTGCTTGAAAACATGAAAATTGAGGAACACAAGGAGAAGGAAGTTGCCCTCATCAATGGTGTAGCTATAGCTTCTAATGTAAAGAAGAAGGTGACTACATTTCCTAAACAGGGTAGAGATAAATCAAAAAAAGGTTGAACCAAAAAGTGACATTAATGAAATACCTAAAATATTCTTGGCACTACTTTGACTACATGCCCAAATTAGGTTGACCATTTGTATGTAACATTGTATTTTAATAACAAATTGGTTAGGAATTTTATGATTGATTCAAGGGCGTCCACCAACATTATGCCACTGACCATCATGGAAGAATTGGGATTACAAGTAAGTAGAGCATTTGGGAAATGACTTGCAATGGATTCTAGGGAGGTTCCAGTGATTAGAGTAATGAAGGATGTACATTTCAAATTTTCTACTTTCCCTAAGAAATACTTTGTAATGAATGTGACTATAGTCAATGTCCCACCTCAGTATGGGATGCTTTTTTCAAGAAAATAGTCAGAAATAGTTGGTGGAAGCATGCAATGGGATGCTCTTATGCCACGATCCCTATCAATGGAAAAAATGTTAATCTCAATAGAGAAAATAGGTATCCTAACCTTATTGAAGAGCGACAATCAGCAGAGTAAGTGTGTTTCATTAATGTTGACATGAATAATTTGAGTGGAAGAAACTCTAGTTGAGAAGAAAGAGAGTGCTTATAAGTCAAGAGTTTAAAAAATATGCTCAGGAGGATGGAATATGGTTAATGTATTTTGATGGAGCATGTTCAAAGGAAGGTTTGGGGTGATTCTCATATCACCAAGAGGTAAGTCTTACAAATATTCATTTTCTCTAAAGTTTGAATATACCAACAATGTTGCAAAATATGAGGCTTTGTTGTTAGGACTGAATATGGTGATCAAACATAATATTAAGAAACTTAGATTTATAGGGGAATTTGATTAAGTTGTATCCCAAATTAGGGAAAATTTTGTTTCCAAACATAAGAGATTGAAACAATATAAGTTTGTCGTATGGGATACCATTGAGATGTTTCATGCATTTTCCATAGATTGGATAGAATGGTCTAAAAATGCAATGGCATATCTTCTTACCAACATCACCATCAGGCCTAATGATATAAATTTTTTTGGAATATAAAAACTTGAGGTGAAGACAAGGTCATCTATCCCAAATAATATTTGTAACTAGTAGGTATTCAATGATGATCAAGATCTGTTGAAATTTTTACATTTTATACATGAATACCATAGCCAAAAAATTGACTTCCAAAGTTTTGTAGATGTAATTGATGGAAAGGAAACTATCTTTGGAAACGAGGTGATTCAATTGAAAACTAACAAAATTCCAAAGGGATTGGTAGCCCTAGAAAGGGTCTTTGAAAATTTAGACAAGTGTGATATAAAGTCAACCCTTACACATGAGAAAGACTTAGAAGAAGTAAACTTGGGAACAGAGAATGCACCTAAGAAGGTGTACATTGGTAAAAATTAAGCCCAAAAATTAGAATAATGTTTATTTCCTTGCTTAGGAAATATAAGCATGTCTTTGTTTGGTCATATGCTGATTTGAAGGCATATAGAGAGGACATGTTCCAATATGATGTTCCTCTCAAACCAAATGCTAAGCCCTTGAAGAAAAATTAAAGACCAATTAACCCTACACTGGTATCGAAAATACAACAAGAGTTGATGAAACACAGAGATGGTGGAATTATTAAACCTATTAGACATTCTACTTGGGTTCCAAACTTATTTTCAATTAAGAAGAAGAATAGAGACATAAGGTTGTGTGTAGATTTTAGAAATTTGAAAGTGTCTTCATTGAAGGAAAAATATCCATTGCCTAATATGAAGGCAATGTTGCATTTAAGGTCATTGGTTGTGACTTTTTGTCAATGATGGATGAATTTTTAGGATACAACTAGGTTAGAGTGAAAGAATTTGAGTAGTATAAGACTACTTTTACTACACCATGGGGCACATATGTTTATGTAATAGTATCATTTTTTCTAACAAATGCAGGCAAAACATTTCAAAGAGATATGCATGTTGAATTTTTAGATCTTATAGAAAATTTCATGGTTGTTTACCAAGATGATCTAGCTGCCTTTTCTAAGAAAAGAGAATATCATTGTATGCATTGAGAAAGGATTTTTGCTAGAGATTTGGAATATGGTATTTCTCTCAATCCCAAAAAATGTGTATTCTAGGTCACAAAAGGGAAACTATTGGGCCATATAGTATCAAAATAAGGAATTAGGATTGATCTAGAGCATGTAGCAACTATTGAAAATATCCCTCAGCCAAAAACAATCAAGGGTATTCAATCCTTTTTTGGATAGGTTAACTTTGTGAGGAGATTTGTGACAATTTTTGCAAAAATAACAAAACCTATTTCTAAGATGCTGAAGAAAGGTGAATCAATAGAATGGAGTGAAGATACAAACAAGGCCTTCCAAAGTATAAAAGAGGCAATTAAGAAGGCTCATGTGTTTAAATCTCCATATTTTTCAAATCCATTCTAGTTGTTTTCATTTTCTTAATTTCACACCACAGTTGTTATGTTGCTAAAAAAGAATGTTGAAGGTTATGAGAAACCCATTACCTTTTTTAGTAAATATTTACAAGTCATTGAGCTAAAGTATGACATAATTGAGAAACAAGTTCATGCACTAGTCAATGTTATAGAAAATTTCACAATATATCTAGTGGAAGTTGAAATTGTAGTTTATGTCCCTAATGCTGCCATAAAAGACATTTTTACACAACAAGAAGTTATAGGGAGAAGATGTAGATGGATCAATAAGATCCAATAATTCAATGTTGACATCCAAATAACAAATCTTTTTAGAGGAGAAGGGTTAACTAGGCTCATGGTTGAATCAAACTTGAAAGCTAACCAAGTTAACAATGTAGATACAATCTTATCTTTAGACCGTGATATGCAGTCATCTCCCTGGTATAAGGACATTGTCTTTTATCTGAAAAATACGTCTTGTCCAGAAGGAATGAATGATAACCAAAAGAGAACATTGAAACTTCATGCCATCAAGTATGTTGTCATTCAAAATGAGCTATGGTGGAGAATTAGAGATGGGTTTTTGCTCAAACGTGTAAATGGCGAGTAAGCTACCCATATAAAAGATGAGATGCACAATGGAGTTTGTGGAGGATATTTTATGGCCAAAAAAATACATAGATTCTGAGATCTAGCTATTAGTGGCCTACAATATTTGTAAACACCCAAAAAATGGTGAGGAAGTGTGACACTTGTCAAAGATTCTTTGGAAAGTTCTACCTTTGAGGCCAATGTCTATAGAGGCTCCATTCCAAAAGTGGGGAATTAATTTTATTGGAAAAATAGTATAGAGATCTATTGGTGGGAATAGGTGGATATTGGTAACCACTGATTACTTCACTGAGTGGATTGAGGCTATCCCCACAAAGACAGCTACACACAAAGTTGTGATAGACTTTTTGTTGAATAACACATAACTAGATTTGGAGTACCAATGAGAGTAATCTCTGACAATACAATGTGCTTCAGGTCTGAGGAGTTCATAACTTTTTTCCATCAATATAGAATTATTCTCTCATACTCATCTCCCTACCATCCCCAAGGAAATGGGAAAGCTAAATCAAGTAATAAAAGCTTGTTGAAGATAATGAAAAAAATGATTGGAAAGAAAAAGAAGGCTTGGGATTCAAAACTCATAAAACTCATACTAGCATTATGGGTTGATAGAGTAACTATTTTGATTATAAGGGAGAAACAAGTTTTGAAGGGACCCAAAACCCTTTACAAATAAAGATACTAAGTGCTACCAAAAAAAAATATTCAGAAAGTCACCAGCAACAACCCATAGGCCAAAAAACATAACAAAATGGGTGCTAGTATAATGATAAGACAATAAAGTAACAACACCGAACATCATCAAAACAACAAAACAACAAGAATAAAACCTATACTCAATAGGAAACAAAAAGCAACTATGAAGAAGACCAGACACTAATTCAAACTACTCAGGGTGTTGGCCACCTCAAGCTGCTAGCTTCTATGCCTTTCAATCATGTCCAACAACTCCTTCTAAACATTAAAGGATTTCTTCCAATCAACTGACCCCTTAACAGTAAATCCTTTGTCATCATCTTTAGCAATATTTTTACCTTTTCCTTTAACCGAGTGCTCTTTCTCCATAAGCTCAGAGAAGTAAACCTGATCCTCCCTAAGCTCACTTATCTTTCTGAAAAGGACTTCCAAGGAGTCCACGCTGTTCTTCATATAGATATGACATGCTTGCAAAATATTTTTAATATTTACATTTGTTCCCAGAATCTTGGCTTCCAGAGCAACCAATCTATCTTCACACAGATATTTGAAATCATGGTAGGAACCTTCTAGGTCCACAATTTTGTCAATAAGAATGTATGACACCGAGCCCTTTGGAACATTCTTCAGATTCTCCTTCAAACCTCTAATTTTGATATTAATCTTATTGAACTCTTCAAGAGTCCACTTAGCTAACTTAAAAGTTCCAATAGCCCTATCCCTAGCTATTTCTAGCAATTCAAACATGGAGGTAGAGTCATCATCGAGGTAAGAAAATTCCTTGGAGAGAGGATTTACCTTTAAAGGCTCTTGTTTATATTTTTTCTTCTCCACCTCCTACTCATCAAGACCCCTTATTTCCTTGTCCTGCTCCACAATGGGAAATTACTGCATCGAGGAGTCCTCAATGGCCACCATCTTAACTCCAAAATCCTTACCATCACCAAACACATTGGGGTCCTTCGTCGGCACATCCAAGTCCTTGTTCTTCAGGTTGGCAATATGCTTCGACGACCTTTGTGGCTTGTCATCCGAACCCAAAACATTATCTTGTGGCCCCACCTCAAGGCCACCACCAACAACATCCTGACCAACAGCCACCTCCATGGTCTTGGGAGGGGAATCATCTGAACCCACTTTCGTGTCCTCACTTTCAGAAAGGGCAAGCCGCTTAGGTGCCCTATTACTCTTAGAACCACCCAACTTCCTATTCTTGAAAGATAGTCACAATGGCTAGAGATACATCCTCCTCCTCTTCATTTCACTCCTCCTCATCCGAAGAGGAATCTAAGCCTGACGACCCAGAAACATCACTCAAATTCTTCTCCTTACCCCTCATGGTTGAAGTAGGGAGAAGAAACTTAACATACTCCATAATTAATAATATGAGACCTTCATGGAGGACAAGAGCCCTCATATTCTTCAAATGAGCGTACATAGAGACCTCCAAAGACGATAACAGGAAAAAAGGGAAAGAGATGTACAAACCATGTCTAAAATGGTTGAGAGTGAAGTGGTGACCAAGAATAGCAATAGACCTCCCCTCTAGAGTTACATAGCGCATAAGCACCTCAGCAACACTCGCCCAAATTTTCTTGAGGGATTTTCTCTCATAACCCCAACTTTCCAATTTAGCTAATTTCTTTTGCTCATCATCTTTGAAGAATTGTTCCATCACTTCCTCATTACTCTTTTTGTCCTTGAAGAACTTGATTCCAATCGTCAACATTCCAGTAACTAGAAGCAACCAATTCCTCATTCACCTCCACTTCCAATCCATTAACCTTAAGCCTATGGTTATGCCAAAAAGACACAAACTACACTAAGGCATTAGGGCCATGCCCATGCAGTCTCTCTAAAAACGGAGTGAAATTACCATGACGTAATATATTCCAAAGCTTCTTATTTTTCATGATGCCCCTACAAGAATGCATTTTGATTCTTCTTCTATCAGCGCCCATGTCGAACAACACCAGAACAAGCAAACCCTTGCAAAAAACACTCAATTGGGATCCAGAGAGCAAGAAGACACCTACAAAGCATGTGAAATAGAAGAAGGTACTGGAACATAAATACCACAACATCTCAAGGCACGCCATCATTCCTCAATAAACTCCTAGCTTTCTTAGGAAGGATCGAGCCCTCCTCCCACACACGAAAATCATTTAAACTGACAGCCTCATTGGCAAAAGAAATTTCCAATGAGTTTCCTTCTCGGTAAATGTGAGAGATGTGGGTCTCTTCACAAGATCACAACATGATTATAGTATCTTTAATGAGCTGATCCACATTCCAACTTGGATGATGACTGCCATGCAGATAGTTAAGTATATTTAAAGAATCGTCTTCAACCCATAATTTGGAGTAACCTTTACTGATTGCATATTTGACACTTATGAACGCAGCCTCCGCCTCCACATAGTGATTGGACTGTATTCCCAATGAGAGTGCCACCATGCCTAAGATTTTTCCAACATCATTTCTTAACACCCCCCCACATCCTGCAAGCTTGGGATTTCCCTTCACTGCCCCATCAAAGTTAACTTTTACCCAACCAAAGGGAGGAAACTACCACTTAGTGTTAATTCTAGCAATTGAACTGGATTTAGGATTCAAAATGGGAATTGAACTAATCTTCTAGTTAGCAATCACTAAGAGATCATAACCAAATAGGCAAGCAGAAGGGACACACTAAGCAGAATCAAAGTTTATTAGAGCAAAGTTTTCCAAAATCATTCATTGAATCTTGAAAAAAAGACTGTCAACCTTCAACTTAGAATCATGAAAGATCCTATTATTCTATTCTTTCCATAATCCCCAAGCAATATGTGGCGCCATAAGGTCCCACATTCAATGAAGAATAGGAGAGGAGGAAGAGAAAATCCACTTATCAAAGAACTTATCAAGAGAATTTGGAAAGGCCCAACCAATATTCCAAAGACTAAGAAATTTACTCCAAAGAGAAAAAGAATACTCACACCCAAAATAATATGGAAAGCACTCTCACCATCAGCTTCACAAAGGACACATCTATTAGGAATCACAAACCCTCTCTTGGAAAAGTTATCCTATGTTAAAACTTTACCTTGCATAAGCATCCAGAAAAAGACATTCACTTTAGGAATCAACTTCTTATTCCATAACATCCCATCCCCCATAAAGGAGGAGAAGTAGGCACCTCCATTAAGCTCCTGAGAGAAAAGGCCACCAAAAATAAGCCATTAGCACAGGGGGCCCAAATGGCTCTATCCGGTCTAGGGAAAAAGGGAATCCATATTTTGCACAAGTAGTCCTTCAGTACCTTCAAAGACAGATCCCAATCTTGGAAATTTTTCCACTCCCCATCTTCAAAGTAATTAGCCACCTTAGTCCCAAAAAGTTGTTTTCACAAGGGGACAATAGGGGGGCCCAAGGAAGACTAATTAAAGGAATAACATCACACCAAACATCTTCCCAGAAAATAATACTTGTACCATCGCCTAGCAGCCATTTAACACTCTTACCAATCAAGTCCCTACAAAGAATTATATTCCTCCAAAAACATGAACTAGAGGGGATTTCATCAAAGACAATAGGTTAAAAAATCTCTCCAAGCCATACAAATACTTATTACTACCCAAAGAGGCCCACCCAGCCTCCCCATTTAGGAGCCTCTAAACATTTTTTGACAAAAGAGCCTTATTGAAAACTCTTAAATTTCTGATACCAAGACCCCCCCACTTCTTAGATCTACACACCAAACCCCAAGCCACAAGAGGAATTCTGGATTTAGTCTCAACACCTGACCAAAGGAACCTTCTCATTATCTGTTCCATTTTTTCTTCAAACTTGGCAGGAATTTTGAAAAGACTCATAGTGTACAAAGGAAAATTTTGGAGAGTGGAAGAAATAAGTTGAATATTGCCTGCCTGGTTGAGGAACGCACCTTTCCACCCCACCAACTTCCTACTGAATTTATCCAACAGACCCAACCAGAAGGAATAAAGGATCTTAGAGATACACAAGGGGAGCCCCAAATAAGAAGATGGGAGCTCACCTCTATTACAAGACAAGATTCTAGCAAGCTTAAGATACAAACCTTCAGGAGTGTTCAGGAATAAAATTTGACTCTCAGGAAGATTGACCCTCTAACTAGAGTTCACCTCATAGTCAACCAGTAGCCTCTTAATAGCTCTAACTTCCCTAACAGAGGATTTTCCCATCATAATAGTGTCATCAACAAATTGTTGATAGGTAATCAAAACACATTTGGAAGAAGGAGAAAGACCCCTGGGAACACCAGCATGAAGCGCCTTCAGGATATTTCTACCAAGAGCCTCTACCATCAAAATGAAGAGAAGTGATGAGATAGGATCTCCCTACCTTAGCCCATGAGAGCTCCTGAAGAAGGGGGAAGGAGAACCATTCACTAGGATAGCAAATGATAGAGTAGAGATAAGTTGTTCAACAAGCTAAAGAAACTTCTTACAGAAACCAAAGTGGTCCAAAATATTCAAAAGTAACCTCAAGTTCACCCTATCATAAGCTTTAAGTAGGTCCAACTTCAAGAAGAAATTTGGTTTCTTAGAAACATTAATGGAATGATACAACTCATGAACGGTAATAATAGAATCAAAAATCTGATGGCCCTTAATAAAACCACTCTAATGCTTAGAGATCGAACTCAGAAAGAATTTTTGCAGTCTAGTTGCAAGTACTTTCGAAAAGATTTTATAAATAGAATTACAGAGACTAATCAGTTAGTACTCACCAAAGCTCTTGGCTTCAAAAGATTTGGGAATCAAAATAATGAAATTTTCATTTAGCTCTTTGAGAAGACTTCTAGAGCCAAAGAACTCCTTAGTAGCATTGATCGCATCCTCTGAGACAATCTCCCAACATGACTGGAAAAACAAAAAAGGAAAACCATCAGGCCCAAGGGCCTTGTTACCTTCAAAAGAGAAGATCGCTTCCTTAACTTCCAAGGCCAAAGGAATAGTCGTAAGCTCCTTGTTTAGATTCTCCAAGATAATATTAGGAATAACTTCCAGAGAGTAATCCACACAATCTTTGTCCCAAACTAGATCATCCTTCAAGATTTGCTCAAAGAAACTAGCAGTCATTCTTCTAATAGCCTCCTCATCCTCCAATAGAAAATTATCAGCCATAACCGAGCAGATTCTATTAGACAATTTATGCCTAAAGGCAGTGAGATGAAAGAACTTAGAATTACAGTCACTAGACTTCAACCAAATAGCACAATACCTTTGCCTCCATAAATCTTCCTCAGTAACAATGTCATGTAAATGCACGAGAAGGCCATCCTCGAGCAGTTGTAAATCCTCTGATAATCCCTTAGATTGAATGGCATCTTGAATAACATCCAATTTTTAAGAACGAATCTTTTAGAATCAAAAATATGACCAAACGACTCTTTATTCCATTTCTTGAGTTTCCTTTTAATAAAGGTCAACTTCTTGGCAACTTTGAACATCGCACAACCATCTATGTTGACTTTCCACCAACTTCTAATATAGTCCCTTCGATCCCTTAACCACATGGCTTCAAAGTGGAATGGAAATTGCTTCTTACCCCCAATCCTATCAACAATAAAGGAGATAGGAAAGTGGTCATACCCACACCTCGTAACAGAAGACAATGAACAAGAAAATTCCACAAACTAGGAAGTAGAGGTTAAAGCTTTGTCCAATCTAACTTGAATATTATCCACTCCAACGTGCACCTGTTGGACCAAGTAAACTTGGCACCATTTAATATAACATCAATAAACATTCTTAAATCAAGCTGGATCTCTGGATTGGCTTGAGACCCCCCCACTTTCTCATTCTTACACAAAGGAGTGTTGAAATCTCCCATTACAAGCCAGGGGAGATCTAATAAATTCATCCTAAGATTCCCAAGATCATCCCATAACTTTTTCCTGGTTCTCTTCAGGTTAGGAGCATACACATTAGAGATAACCCAAAAATAAGAATCCATGAGCCAAATAAACTTAGTCTCCATATGATTGAAACCATCCACAATCAAGACACCTTTAATCAACTTAGTGTTCCAAAATGTGGCAACACCACTTGAAGCTCCCTCTGAGCTAACCCCATGGAAACCACATTCCTTAAAGAACAGATTCTTCAAAACTTCCAACTTATCAATCTGTATTTTTGTCTCTTGGATCAACACTATGTTTGGCTTATGGTCCCAGACTAAGTTCTTTAGGAGGTCATGTTTGTGCAAATTATTCAACCCCCTGATGTTCCAAGAAATGATCTTCATTTGTAGGAGGAGGGAGTGCTCTTAGAGTAAAGATCGAAGAGGGTTTTCTGAACCCCCTCAGCAATATCTCGCTTTCACTCCCTCTCCCTGCTTTTTTGTAGGGAAGTTCTACCCTGGCCCCTCGACTCAAGCCCATAATCTACTTTTGTCCTTCTTGTGGTAATGCCTTTGTGAGGTTGAGGAGGGGGAGAAGTGGAGGACTTCTTCCTCCTCCCCCTCACCTGGGTGAAACCTTCTTCATCTTTACTCTCGATGTCAGCCACCACCAAAGCACCATCACCAACTATCGGCCTCGAAGCATTAAGCTGAGGGGAAGGTGAGGCAATAGCAGGATCCATCACAGACCTTTTTGGGGATCACAAAGTATCTAAGACCTGATCCACATCTTGAATCAAAGACTGGCCCACAGCCAAGTCCACAAATTTCTCAGGATCCTTAACAATCTCATTAAGAGGGACAAAATGGTTTTCCACGTTAACTTCACCCTCCATACCGTTACCAGCACCTAACTCGCCTTGGTTCTCTTTAGGCTCCTTAATCTTCCAAACCTTAGTCTGCTTAGCATTCTTAAGCGATACCTCTTTAGCAGAGCAATCCTTAGCCCAATGCCCCGCCTTCTTACATTTGAAATAGGAAAAAGGGAGATTTTCAAAAACAATATGTTGCTTCCATGACCCCACCTTAAAATTCAAGAAGAACTCAGGCATCATGGCATCTTGGTCAATCATGACATAGAACCTGGTTGCAACTAGCCGCTTCTTGGAAAGAGTGCCCTAACAATCTTCTTAAAAGAGTTAGCCACTGCCTTGAAAACTTCTTCGTCTCAATATTCCAAAGGCAAGTTTATAATTTTAACCCACACAGGGGTGGAATGAGAGAGGCACTTGGAAAAATCCATCTTAGGTTCCCAAGGACGAAGAACCAGAGAAAGATGCCCAAAATATTGTGACCCTTTTGCAAGCACTACTCTTAGGTCTTCATCATAGGAGAAGGAAAAGGAGAAAAATCCTTTAGCCATGGTTGCAACTTCCACTTGACCTTTTAAAGCCCACTTCTTACGGACCTAGGTGCGGACCTCATCAATATTAGGTTGAGGACCTAAAAACTTGCCAACTAGAGAAAAAATCATTTTAGCAATATTTTTTTCAATAAGAGAGTCTGGAATAGACAAGGAAAATCCATCTTCCATGTTAGAAGAAGACACAGACTCAGAAGCAATGCCCTTTCCTTTAAGCTTAGAAGCAAAAAGGTCAGACCATTTCTGACCCAATAGGGAAGACTTCCTTTCTGGTCGACTATCTCCCACTAGAGCAAGCTCAATCTGAGGAATACTCGGATTAGCCACACAAGATTCCCCTTATGGGACCTGCTCTTCCAATACAATAGCCATATTATCCCCTTGGATCTTAGGAAACTCCTCCTTTGATGGGCAGTCATCACAAGACATCTTGAAGGTCTCACCCCCACACTTCCCCTCTGAAAGTGCATCTTTGACCACATCTTCACTGCACGACCCATCCTTCCCAGCCTCACCGCCAAGGAACAGCAACGTATCCACACCAAATGATCTATCCTTGCCATCTGCTGCATCAGAAACCCCCAAATCCATAGACTGTACAAATTGGAACTCACCATGATTCCATGAGCTTGAGTTCAAATTCAAATCACTCAAATCCACCACTGAACCAAACTTCTCATCAACGGTCTCCATTATAGTTGTGTGTTACCTTGATAATATATCACTAATTTAGACCATTTGTATGATAGAGTAACTATTAATTCAATATAGAATACATTGTTTTAACTTCTTTCACCTAGATTTTATAATCTTACAAATTAGGGTTTTTTAGATCACTCATTGTAGGATGCCAATAAAAAAGAAACGAATTATTCAATTTTGTATTTAAAAAGATAAAATTGGCTAGAATAGGTTCTTGTTTCATCCCCAACAAACACCGTGAAGTTAATCTATGATAAATTTACTAGAAGGGTTTAATTTTTTCAAATAACTCAATTCCTCAAAGATTTAGTTTATCTTTTTCTCCTTTTTACAACTTAAAATGTCTATATCTTTCACACCTAGACTCCAATCAATGGGTTATTTTTACAATGTGATATTTTTTAAGCATTGCATCTTGCTACCATTTGTTTGATTTGGTTTTGCACCAAGACTATGCTTTCATTTTTTCACTTTCTTAAAATTACAAAACAACTGGGAAACAAATCAAGCATTGTAAATACACTAATTTATAAAATTCCACTCACTATACTTTCTAAGGGTGCAGTAATTGAGCTAATCTATTGGGTTTTAATGCAAATGCATAAAACTTATAAAGTTTCATCACACATAGTTGTCTTTGGGGGACTTACACATGAATATTTTCCAATCAATGAACTAAAATAAAGTTCCAAAATCTATTGGAGGGAAATCTATCAAAATCACTAATAGGTATATTAATTTATTCTTCTATCATAACCTTCCAAATGAGGAATTGTAAGTCATACTGAGATGGTATCATAAATAATTGTAGATGGATTTACCTCTTGCCATATTTGTATGATATTGTTCATAAACCTAGTACTCATTATCAAAAGCTTGTATAGGGTAATATATATGTTATAGTTTGAGGACTAATTATTCTTATTTTTGGTAACCATACATCATGTGCCCTATCACTCTTTAAACCAAAATGATGGATGGAGATCCCAATGTACTTCCATTCTCAAATGATCCTACTATTGAATACCTTTTAACCCTTAATGATTTTGAGAATCCTATTGATAATTATTATACATATGAGGAGATTTCTTATTAGGAAAATCTTGAACATTTTAATGAAAAATTATTTAATTGATTTTCCTACACCTCCAGTTTTGGAAGCTTTGTTAGTTTTTCATATGCAAGTATCTAATGTGGACATATTGAGGAATGCGCAGGGTACACATATGACATGCACTAAAATTTTACCTTCACATCTACTTCTATTTAATTTAGAGATGTTTCATTGAATGCTTCTAGTAATTCTTCAAAAAAGACATCTTGTAGGATGAGCAACATAGACACATGATATGCATTGAGATTCCACATGCATACATAACTTCTTGTGCACATCTTATACATCACTTTCCACCTATTCTTGAGTAGTCATCCTCTTTAATTAGGCCTAGGACTCATCATCCTTAGCACCACTCATTACCAACATAGATACAATTACACATATTATAAAGTATATTTCATGTTCTCTCATTGTCCTTGGATTGAAAATGCATGCCTATATTTTACATGTGGACATGAAACACAACTAATAGTTTTTTAAACACTAAAAAACAACGTCTACTATACTCAACATGGTAGAGTAACAAGTGCACCTAATTACATTGCACATGCAACATCATCTTGGGCATGCCACCTAAGAGTGAGGGAAGGGAAATAATGTGAGTGGGTGTTGCAAAACCCATTTTGTAAACCCTACGAGGGTGGTTATCCTAATTAGGGTTAGGTGTCTTTATCTAAGACACTTTAAGGGAGTAATAGACAAGGTTCAATCCCTTTAGGATTACCATGTGAAATTAGGTTGGTCAAGTCTCCAAGATAAGACCCAGCTCCTAAAGTTAGCTAGATTTGACTAAGTTAACTGTATTTAATTAAATGTTTATTCAATTTGACTAAATTTAATTTTACATTAATTTAAAAACATCTAAGAAATCAAAATTTAAAACATATTTCAATTGCTCTCAATAAATTAATCACCACTTTAAAAATAATCACATTGATTAGACTAGTTCATCTCTTGATTGAATATTGAATAAGTTGAATTTTCAATGTTTCTAAACAATTAAGATAACTATATCAAACTAAAAATAATTATAAACTTTAGCTAAATCCTATATGTTTAATTTTCTCAAAGGATTAGTTTTCAAAATTATTTTAATAACCTTATAAATTAATTTTCAAATCCTTGATTGACTAATCGTTAAATGAAAAACAAATAAATCAACTTACTAATTAAACTCAACTAGACAAAACATTAAGTCGCCTCACAAATTAAAATATCTTTGTACAACCTTATATAGCCTACCTATAGTTTAGGTTTATCCCACCTTAATTAATTGTTCTAAACTCCTAAGGTTTCATAGTTCAATAAAGTGCACAAGCTAACCTTTACTTAGGGAAGTTAATTAATTGTAAACCCACTTAAGGGGCTAATCATTCTAGGGTATTCTTGAAACCCTAATCACAAGTCTTTAAAAAGGTAATCATATCCTTCACTTAGAAGTTGTGGAAGGGTAAGGGAAAGGAGGATAGCTCTCAAGATAGATAATATATTTCTATTTTATTTTATTTATTTTATTTTCCTCTTTTCCATAATTGTTGTAGCTATTTTATTTCATTTTTTCAAATAATGGATGTTTATGTGTATGAGTATACGTATTTTTCTATTTTAGACTAATTATTAGAATTATTTATTCATAATATATTTCATTTATGCTTTATATTTGCACTAAATATATGCCCTCTATGTATACATACATATAATGAATTAGATAAACTATTGAAACTCACTAATATTTCCATTCTCTACTTTGCATATTTAATAGAATATATACTCACTAGATATATTATGTAAAATGTTAAAACCAACTGTAATATTTTCATTCTCTACTTCACAAATTTAACAAAATTTAACAAAATATATACTCATTGGATATATTAAATAGAATGTTCTATATATATATATATATATATATATATATATATATATATATATATATATATATATATATATATCATTGTTTGAAAATTATATAGAAATAGGGCCACTCAAACTATTGCAAAGTTGAGTGGAATAAATAGTGCCAATATTTTTAAAAAAAAAACATTAAACAAATAAAATCAAATAAAAGAGGGATATATATAGATATAAACATCAAAATAAAATTGAATCATTTTCAATTATAGTGAAAAGCACATTCATAAAGGAGGTTTAATAGGCATAATCATTTACAAAAATTGTTAATACAAATTTTAAACTACATGAAATAAAATAATTTATAAATTAATATTGAGAAAGGATACATTATTCTAACATACAAATTCATAAAAGTAAGAAGAAATTTACATGTAATTCTTTTCTTCACCTTTCAACAACATTTATTTGCAAGGAGATTTTCAAGGAAAACTATAAAATGTATTTCCTTTATTTCTCCATTTCAACAACTAATATTTAAACTTTAACATAAAAAAAAACTTTGAAAGAGTACTTCAACAAAGTTTCAAACACTACAATAGTAATATTTTGATGAGGGCGCAGCCCGAGACTTAGAAAATAACCCACAAACTAGAGAATATTTTTATTATTCAAAAAATGGAGCTTCTTACATGTAGAGGATCTCAAATCCCCAAGTTCTACAACACATGCAAGTTACAGAAAGCTACAGAATCACCATTTCGCAATATGCGAGCTTGTCCCCAAAAAGTTACCCAAAAAATTAGAAACCCGCCCATAAATAGAGCTCCTCTTTAGTTTGGAGCCAAAAAAATATTCAAATTTGAGTTTAGGCAGTTTGGCGCTGAAAAATTACAACTTGAAGTTCAAATTTCAAAAGAACATTTGCAATTGTATCTTCTAGAAAGTGCGCCAACTTCCTGGGGCCATAACTTTTGATCCGAGACTCTGATTCGCGAACCGTTTGAATCATTGGAAAGGTCTCGAAGTCAAGAACGTGCTTGAAATTTTCTACGCTGATTTTGGCAAGTTTTGGGGCCATTTCAGGAAATCTAAGTGCCTCAAATCTAACTTAGAAGATTTCCAGGTGCAAATCTGGGAAACTAAAATTGCAATATCTTTCAACCCAGGGATAAAAAATAAAAACCATAAATTGGGAATTTCATTATGACAAAAAGGGTATCCAAAAATGTAAAAACATCTAAAAATTGAGAAACTTGAAATTTAACTATTTTTGGGTGATGCAAGATTTCCCTTACACCATTGGATGCTCCTGCATCAGACACCCAGGGTACTTTGAGAAGTGACCCATCACATCTCAGATGGTTGAGGAAAACCTAACCGATCAACCGTTGCCTTTGATAGCTAGGATGAATCTTCCACAGGCCTTCCTCTCCATTTCACCAGATATTCTTCATACTGCTTATTTCTGGTACTCCTTCCCACACAACTATCCAAGATTGCTTCAACCTCCTCCCTTTCTGAAGTAGGTGCTAGAATCCCACACTGTTCCATCATTGGTACTTCCTCTGTGCCACCTTCATGATACTTTGTTAAATTTGAAATGTTGAACACAAGGGAAATGTTGAATCCATCTGGCAACTCTACCTCATATGCATTCCTTGAATCATGCCTCTTAAAAATTTTACAGGGACCAAACTTCTTCATCTTCAATTTGTTATATGTTCCCATTGGAAACCTTTCTTTCCTCAAGTGGACCATCACTTCATCACCAATTTGAAACTCCTTATACCTCCTCTTCGATCACGCCTTTAGCCTTATAATCGCATATTCATCTTGTTAATATGTTCTCTTTACCTTCTCATGTATATCCTTGATGTGTTCTACAAAATCTTCACTTCAACACTTATTTTCTTCCTCTTGGTCCATCTTCCTCAATTGGAGTTGTTCTAGGGCTACCTCCATACACAATCTAGAACGGTGATCTACCATTGCCTGTTGACAAAATTGTTGTAAGAAAATTTTTCCGGGATAAGATCAAGTCCCATCCCTTGGGTTTATCTCCTACCAAACATCTCAGTAGGTTGCCCAGAATCCTATTAACAACCTCTATCTTCCCATCTATTTATGGATGGTGTGCAGAACTGAACTTCAACTTTGTCTTCAGCTTCTTCCACAAGGTCCTCCAAAAGTACCCCACAAATTTGGTGTCACGATCCGAAACAATACTCTTTGGCAGACCATGTAGCCTCACCACCTCTTTGAAGAACAAGTCAGCAATGTGGACTGCATCATGGGTCTTCGACATGGAATGAAATGTGCCATCTTCAAAACCTATCAACCACCACAAAGACTGAATCATTCTCTCATTGTGTCCTTGGCAAACCAAGAACAAAATCTATACTTATATCCTCCCATGGCCTCTCTGGTAGGTGATGGTGATATAGCTGTATTCTTCCTCCTTTAGCCATCCGACATACCATAGCTGTATACAAACTTCTTCACATCCTGGACAACTGGAGGCCAATAATAATGCTCACCGATAATGGAAATGGTCTTATCCTCAACCAAAATGTCTTGCCATTTCCTCCACTATGCTTCTCCTTTATCAGGTTCTCCCTCATGGAACTCCTCGGGATACACAATTGACTTCCCTTAAATAACATGCCATCCTGGATTATGAAATCCAACCACCTTGTCCTGTCCACTGTAACAGGTTCCTTGCAAGCTTTCCAAGTCTCTGGAATGGGATCTTCTCGCGTACATGTCTTAGGTTCATTGAACCCAACCACTTCAATCTGATCTTTAAATCAATGTATGCCTCCTATTAAGGCATGCAACCCTATTTGACTTCCCACTCCTATGTTTCAAAACAAAGGTATAACTCTACAAAAACTCTACCCATTTCATATGCCTCTGATTTAATTTTCCCTGACTATTTAGGTACTGCAAGGCCTGATAATCAATATATAGAAAAAATTCCTTTGGTAACAAATAATGTCTGAATTTCTTTAATGCTTGAACTATTGCATAAAATTCATGATCATATATAGAATACTTACTCTTGGAATCATTTAACTTTTCACTGAAATAGGCAATGGGCTTACCTTCTTGGCTCAACACTACTCCAATGGCACAACCACTAGCATCACAATCCACCTGAAACACCTTGTTGAAATCTGGGAGGGCTAGAACAGGTTGCTCCCTATTACCTTCTCGCTCAATTCAAAACTCTTTGCCAAAGGTCTAATTTGAATTCTTTTCTATCCCTCTCATTGTTTCAAGTGGGTCCACAAATACTACTGAAGTTTCTAATGAACTTTCTATAAAAACTAGCCAAACCATGAAAGATCTCACCTCGGTAACAGTTCTTGGGGTCGGCCATTCCATAATAGCCTTCACCTTATTTGGGTCCATCTTGAGACCTTCTGCTGAGACAACAAACCCCAAGTACACTAACTCCTTTCACAAAATTGCACTTCTTCAGATTAATCAACTTCTCTTAACTTCTAAAAGGCTCTCAATATGCATCGATGCTCATCCAATGTCTTTACCTGAAAATCAAAATATCATCTAAATACACAATAACAAACTTCCCGAAATTCTTTTAGTACCTCGCTCAGAGCCGCATGAATGTGCTTGGTGCATTGGTTAGCCCAAAGGCATGACTAACCACTCGTACAGTGCCCTCTTTGGTCTTGAAGGCGGTCTTCCATTCATCTCCCTCACAAATCCAGATCTGGTGATATCCACTCTTTAGATCAATCTTTGTGAAGTATTTCAGCTCCACTCAAACATTCCATCAGGTCATCCATCCTTGGCAGGGGAAATCTGTACTTGATTGTTATCTTGTTTATGGCTCAAGAATCTGTACACATCCTCCACTCCCCATCCTTCTTTGGTGCTAGTACTACAGGTACTGGACATGGACTCAAACTATCTCGTATCAAACCCTTTCTCAACAACTCTTGAACTTGTCTATTCAACTCCTCATTTTCTGCTGGAGTCATTCTATGAGCTGCCTTATTTGGAAAACTGGCTCTAGCAATCAAGTCAATCTAATGAATGATCTTCCTTATTGGTGGTAAACCCTCAGGTACATTATCAGAAACAATATCCTAAAACTCATCCAACATCCCAGAAACTTCTTCTGGAACCTTCTCACTATCCTCCTTACTCACTATAGGAATCAATGCATAACACACACGCTCATGCTTCATACCTTCTAAAAAATTTCTTCCATCTACATAACAAATTCTAGCACTACTACATACCTTTTCTTTGGTCTTCTTCAGGGGTTTCAACTTGTGACTAACCCCATCCTATTTCAAGGAATAAGTGTTTGCATGGCCATCATGTATAGCTCGCCTATCGAACTACCATGGCTCCCCAACATGTGACATGCATCCATGGGGATGATATCACAGAGTATCTCATCATGGTAGCTCCCGATCTTGAACTTTACTAGGCACTACTCATTGAAGAAAACTTTGTGGCCTTTCTGCAACCAGACAATCTGATATGGATGTAGGTGCCTTTCCCTCTTCAGCTTCAACTTTGTGACTATTATCAATAGTTTTGCACCCTACTGAATGTGATATTCAGCAAACTACTGAAACATGGAAACCTCTTTCAGATGTGGGTGATCTTACACGAAAGAGGAATCTCTAGAGTGAGCTGGTTCTCTGAATGATGAATTCTATTCTAAAACAACTTCTGAGGAAAAGGATGAGAATAACTAAACATAAAAACCTATTTCTAAAAGATGATTCACCAAACTTATAAGAATCAAACTTAACCACTCAAAACAACTTTTCTATTGCAGTAATCCTCACAATCTCATTGGCACACATCCCATCAGTGATTTGCATGAAGATCTAAAAACAAATACAACATGCAACCTGAAACATGTAATTCTAAAACACCGCCTATAACAGCAAGACATAAAAGGATTTCAATTTGAAAACACAAATACATCAGATTGCTATTACAAAACTTGAGAAGAAAATAAGGAGAAATTTGTTGCTCTATTAAAACTGGAAGAGTGTCAATCTGACCAAAACTGAGTATCAAAAAGGTTTACAAGCTCCCCAAAAAGGGCAAGAAACTGATCTCTACTACTGAGAATGGAGAGTTGAAAGACTAAATCCATCTAAAGAACTCTCAAGGAAACCCTAATCCGAGCTTAGAAAAAGCTCAAGGAAAAAAGGCCTCAAACAAAATCAAAAACTGCTTTAAAGCAGAAAAAAGCACAAAGCTTTTATGATTACACTGTCAACCCCTTAAAAATAGGCAAATCCTGCTTTAAAAGCTCAAAAAACACCTTATCTCTCCAAGATAAGTCTGGAATCCGACCAAGAAGAAAAAAGGTCAAAGATCTACTAAAAATAGCAAGAAAACATAAAGCAATTTATAACATATCGCTTTAATGCTCTTGCTTTACAAGATGCAAATTTTTACAATTTCGTCTATTTTTGCAACTCAAAGATTTGGAAATCTTTTGCAAAAAGAAATAATCACCCTTATTCCTCCATTACAATAATTGATTTTTCCTCAAAAAATCATAAAAACATACTATACAATGCTCTTCATATCCAAACTTCTAATTTATTTCTCATAAAACCAATTAAAATGAGAAACCCTAAAAAGGGTATTAAGCACAAGGCATTCATAAATTTCTCTTGATTGCCTCTTCATTTAAAATGAAACCCTAAGACATAAACCCATACCTCTAAGGAAAAACAATAAGTATTAAGACATCACCCTAGCATAGAACTTCGGCCCTTCATGAATATTGATTTAGACTTAGGCTTAAATAAATCATAAAGGAGACACTATGGATTTGGCCACCATTTGATATTTGACATGTGCATTTGAATGAAAATTTTGGAAACTTCATAATGCTCGAATTAGGGATTTGATCAAAATAAGGTCAAACCCTAATTATCACCATTTCGCACCCGTGACTTTGGAAAGAAAGAAACTCTGTCTGCTAGAACAACGCCGCAATGATGGTGTCGGACTCGAGCTCGTGTGCTTTGATGACCTTCCCCATGCTCTCCAGTCGACTGAAAATTCCAGTGGGAAAGTCTGACTTTGAAGTATAATAGCCTTTCTACTTCATTATTGTAAAGACCCAATTAATTTTTAACCGAAATACCACTCTATTTTTTTTTTTTCAAGTATTCATTCACAAGTATACTCGGGAACTTCTATCCATATGGGATAGATATATCATTTGTTCATACGGAACAGGAATTCACTTCATCTATTCATATGGAATAGGAATACATCTATTCATATAATCGAAATAGGCATCCACCTAAACGAGACAGGCATCTATCATCTGATAGGTATGTGCTCTGGCCAGAGTCTTGGACTCATCGGGATCATCTGGATCCTGAGTCACTTCCCTGCTGACCACACTTTCTACTAAAAGTGCACCGAGGTCGTCGTCCTCAGAGGTATGTAAAGTTGTAATTCTAAACTTGAAACCCGCCTTGGATTTTGGCCTAAGGGCCTCAGGGAATCAAGCAATCCATACGGGATTTATAGTTGCATGTATTTTGGTTGATTATCTCTTATAGCTAGTTATGTGATCTCTCCAACCCTAAACCCCATTCCTGAACGCCTAAGTATTGGGGGCATCCTTCGCTTCCCAGACTGCCTACATACCCTGCTTCCAAATGGGATCAAGGCGTAAAATATGTAGTTCTTTTTTCTAGGCTATGTTTTATGTGAACTGTTATAAAGCGGGTACGCAACCCTTTCTAGGGTTCTATTTCCCCTAGACAGTTCCTCTGCGATTGCTACCCACGATGGGAAGCATGGATAATAAATGATCGCCTTGACCATTTATTGTTTACCTATTAACATTCATCTAACCCTACTCCCTAATGATGTTCATCTCCCTTGACCCGTTTAAATGATTTCCTAATAATTTATCCACATGATTTTATCTTTGAGTTAGAATTACATTTGCACCACTAAAAATTCCTAAGTTACAATTTTCTAGGTTGTCACTAGCGGATTTGATTCATTTTTGCTTTATCTTTTTAGATTATCGATCCAAAGGTGATTTCCCTTCCTTTGGATTTTAAACAACCCATGTTCCTTATTTCTCCCTGGCGATTTATAGGGATGATGCCACAGACGCCGTTATTGCAGCTGTGTTAGGCTAAAGATGCAGTAGCTCAAGCGCGATGGCTTTACCCGTAAATGTGAGCCAGAGGCATCGTTAATACCGAACGCTGCTAGTTTTGTTTTCTTTTCTTTTGATTAGTTTCAAATCTATGTCTAACATGCTTAATCTTAGTAAGAAATTAAACACATAATCGCATGGTAATTTTAACCATATTCATTAAAAAAAATTTTAAAAGAAACAACATGATTAAGTAAATCAAAAGGCATTGGTCAACAATTTATAGTAAGTTCTAATCTTAGTAACTTAAATTATTTAACCATTTATCACTCATAAAAGAAATTCCCATGCAACGAAATTAATTGAGTACTTAAATTAAAGACATACATTATTTTTGAGAAATTTCATAACATATACTGTTCTCTACTTTCGTTATCAAATGTATACAAGAAATCACTTTTACCTAGAGTTAAATATCTTCGAGAATTGTTGCAAGGATTATTGTTCTACCTTTCAACTCATATCTCTATCATCTAGATAGTTTATGTTGCGCTAGGATATGAAAATTTCAATGTAATGAAGTAACTATTCATCACTAACTGGGGTTATCCAAAGGAGTTCTTATGTTGTTTATTCCATATAGAAGTTTACCTATGGGTAAGAAGAGGTTTCATTTTCTCTATGTTTGAATCTAAAGAGCCTGGACCAAACTAAAATAATAAAAAAAAAGAGCTTGAATGCTTCAATATAACCAATCCAAGAGTAATAATAATAAATGTTTAGGAAAGTTTTATATATCTATTTATTTGATTTATTTTATTTGTCTAGGGTTTGGCTATTTATAGTTAGGAGAATATTATCGATATTATTACATTTTATTTTTTATTTTTTTTGACTAGTGATATCTTTAAATTACAAATCTCTATTCACACTAGATAGCAATTACACATGGATTATACCAAATTAACATATAATTATTATGAAATAAAAGTTAAGGGGCAATTATTAATATCTCAGATCAATGCCTATCATTATGTACCAAATCAAATACCAAATGGAAAAATAGCATAGATCATTAATTCATCTAACATATAAGGAAATATATATACCAAATTAACATATAATTATTATGAAATAAAAGTTAAGGGGCAATTATTAATATCTCATATCAATGCCTATCATTATGTACCAAATCAAATACCAAATGGAAAAATAACATAGATCATTAATTCATCTAACATATTTGAGTAACCAAATTTACATGGTCTTATCTTACGACACCTAGGGCATTAACTACCGCTTAACCTAAAATTAAAGTATTAATTGCCACTTAGTCTAAGATATTTAGATTCTACTTAATAGTCTTTTGTCTAGATTTCCAACTTCATATGTTAAGATATTTAGAGGTTTCTTGTTAAGCTAATTCTGTAACAAATTTCTTTCATAAAATTTCTTAAATACCAACTATCATGACATTAACAACAATACAAAAAAATCGTATCCAAAAGTGTATATATATATATCCTAGAGAAATTAGTGAGGCATTAGAGACAATCAGAATTATTCAAATAAAAGCATGTCTTACACTAAATTTTTCAGTATGTATTATTGACAAAATATATGTATATATCTAACACAATACCTCTTTTCTTTTTGGTTTATTTATTAAGAATGAAGTCTATTACAACTTTCATGGATATTCCAATTATCCCTTTGCATAAATTGCACACCTTTTGCTTATAGAAGAGTGACAATGTTTATAGCACATAGGTGATTACTGCAGACAATCACTATAACACATTCTCTACTGACATCTAGATATGACAAAGGCATCTAAATCAGCGTGGAAGTGAGTGAAAATGGAGCTATAACATTCTGCCTAAATTAGGTTCTTCTTGTGAGATGTGATATTTTGACCAATAGTTAAATTGTAATCCAATCAAGGGCAATTCATTATCATTGAAAATGTAATTTACCAGATAAGAAATACTGAGTGTGCATTCGATATCCTTCATCAAAATAATAATGCCACAGTTAAAATCTTCTAAATAAGAACAAGCATGGTGAATGGCAGAATGACCTTTGTTCTTTTTAGCAACGTGTTAGGAAATGACCATAGAGTTTCTAGCTAAGTTGAAGTTATTCTTAGATGCAACGCTTCTTGCATAACTATATTCTTTTGCTTTATCCTAGCTGATTTATATAATCTGTACCATTCTCTATCCGATATGGTCTGTGCATATTTACAAGGGGCTCATCATTCTATAGTTACTTGCTGTGCAAATATATATATGACAGAGAGACATACGCAGTAATCAAAGTGAATGGGTAGGTTACTTACTAGTATGCGCTGATTCTTGGAAGAGATCTAATGCGCACAGATTGGCTTTCCTCCTCCCTGAAGTCTAAAATCGAGCATCTCTCTGGAGTCTCTCACAGAACGATCTATTTTTTTCCTAAAACAGAAGTCCATTCCTCATTTTATAGATATAATGCATTAAATTCGTTGTCAAATGTAGAATGCGAGTTAGTTCTGAAATTTATTTCGGGCAGATGAAATAGAACTCCATGTGAATAATATGGATGGGGTGAGGTTATAGTTGAGAGGCTGAAGACGGCGGGATGTGACCTATAGTAGGTCTGTGCTAACTAATATTTAATTTGCTTATCTGGATTTGATTCGCTGTGCAGTTTTCTATTGGAAAAGTGGTCATAATGTCCTTTTCTAATTCATGCATGACGCCTTAACTCCGTAGTTGTTCACTGAATTTGGTCGACATTCAAATTCTGCTCTCAATTTTTCAATCAATAATTAATGACAGGCAAGATTTTCAAGCATATGAGTATTAGATTTTTTAGTCTGGATTTAACATGTGTTCCTGCATTAAATTCTATCAAAATTGTGTAGTAAAGTTAGGGAGGAGGGTCGTGACATCCTCCCTCCCTTATTTGTGCATCGTCTCGATGCATATATTCAATAAGTTATATATAGTAAAGAGATAGTACTTTGAAACAAAAAAGAAATATAGTATCTAAATAGTGCTTAAAACAAGAAGGGAAATGATTGTTGTAAATCAATTGTATCTTCCCAAGTAGCATTGTCTTCATCATATTGATCCCACTATACTTTGCTTTGATCAACCATCCTATTGCGCAATTGGTACTGGCGCCTCTCCAAGATTCAATATGGCTCTATTGTTATTTTCCCGAGCTCTTGGACCTGTAATGCATTCCAATTCAAAACATGTTTCTCATTAGGTACATACTTCTTAAGAAGAGATATATGGAAAACATCATGGATACGACTCAGCTGGGGAGGTAGGGCCAATTTGTAGGCAACCGGGTTTATCTTTTCTATGATTTCAAAGGGTCCCACATAACGTGGTGCCAACTTTTCCTTCTTAGCAAAACTTATAGAGCTTTTATATGGCCTGACCCTTAAGAAAAAAATTTCACCTACTGCGAATTCCCTTCGTGTTCTTTTCCTATCCGCATAACTCTTTTGTCTGTCTGTTGCTTCCCTTAACCTCTGTCTAATTGACCTGATTTTATTTTCCATTTCCTTCAACATATCTAGTCCAATTACCACTCTATCCTCAAGATTATCCCAACTCAAAGGTGTGCGACAAGCTCTTCCATATAGAGCTTCAAATGGAGCCATCCCTAGGGAGACTTGAAAAGAGTTATTGTATGCAAACTCTACTAGTGGAAGATATTCTTCCCACTTTGATTGTTGGTCCATACAGTACATACGTAGAAGGTCTTCCACAATTTGATTTGTCCTTTCAGTCTGGCCATCTGTTTCAGGGTGATATGATGTACTAAAATTTAATTATGTCCCCAAAGCTGATTGAAGAGTTGTCCAAAACCTTGAAGTGAATCTAGCATCCCTATCAGATATGAACTTTTCTAGAATTCCATGTAATCTAAAGATTTCCTTCACAAAACGTTTAGCCAAAGTTGGAGCATCATCTGTCATATTTCCTACTATGAAGTGAGCAACCTTGGTAAGTTTGTCAATTACCACCATTATTGTGTTATGCCTGTAAGGTGTTGTAGGCAATCCTTGAATAAAATCCATACTAATAACCTGCCACTTATGATGTGGTATATCATGGGGGTATAATAATCCTGTAGGATGGCTATGCTCTGCCTTCACCCTCTGACATTCAAGACATTTAGCTACATAGAGTACTATGTCATTCTTCATTCCTTGCCAAAAATATAGTTTCTTAAGGTCTGAATAGAGTTTGTTTGCCCCAGGGTGTCCTGAATAAGGGGTATTGTGGGCTTCACTTAAAACCAACTCTCTTAACTCCTTACAGTTTGGAACATATATCCTATTGTTGTATCGAAGCATTTTGTCGCCATCTAGATTATACCCTTTTATACTAGGATCAGCTGGATCATTTTCTAAGGTCGATCTAACCTGCTTATACCATGGATCTTCTTTTTGCCCATTTAGCAATTTTTCTCTAAAAGTGGTTTTGAATATTACCATATTCATCAAGTGCCTCCTTCTACTTAGTGCATCTGCAACCCTATTTTCTTTTCCCTTAATATATTCTATCCCAAAATCGTATTCGCTTAGAAATTCTAACCATCTTCTTTGTCTAGCATTCAAGTGAGGTTGCGTGAAGATGTATTTGAGTCCTTGATGGTCAGTTTTTAACTCAAATGGCTTTCCTAAGAGAAAATGTCTCCATTTCTGAAGAGCATGTACAATTGCTGCAAGTTCCAAATCGTGAGGTGCATAGTTTACTTCATGATTTTTCAATTTCCTTGATTCATATGCTACCACACCTTCATCTTGAATGAGTACCCCACCTAGACCTTCAATGGAAGCATCTGTCACAACTATGAAGTGTCCATTTGGTTCTGGAACCTTTAAGATAGGTGCAGTGGTTAATTTTTCCTTCAAATTTTGAAATGCCTTATCACACTGTTCAGTCCACAAGAATTTCTTACCCTTTCTTTGTAATGAAGTGATTGGATTTGCAATTTTTGAGAATCCTTCTATGAATCTCCTATAATATCCTGCAAGTCCCATAAAACTTCTTACCTCAGACACATTTTTTGGAATTGGCCATTCCTCTATGGCTTTTATCTTATCCGGGTCTACTGCGATACCATCTTCTGAAATGATGTGACCTAAGTAATGTATTTTCTTTTTAAAGAATGCACATTTTGATAGTTTCCCATATAGCCTATGTTCTCTCAACCTTTGCAAAATTAATTGAAGATGTGCTAGGTGTTCCTCCTCATTTTTGGAATAAATCAAGATATCATCTAAGAAGACCAAGACAAATTTATCCAAGTAATCATGGAACACACTATTCATCAAGTTCATAAAGGCAGCTGGAGCATTAGTCACACCAAAAGGTACAACTGTAAACTCATAATGCCCATACCTTGTTCTGAAGGCTGTTTTCGGGATATCTTCTTCCTTTATCCTAAGTTGGTGGTACCCTGATCGAAGATCTATCTTAGAAAACATAGTTGCTCCTTTCATTTGTTCAAAGAGATCCTCTATGCATGGTAAAGGGTACCTATTCTTTATGGTGACTTTGTTAAGCATTCTATAATCAATACATAGTCTTAAGGTTCCATCTTTCTTTTTAACAAACAAAACCGGTGCTCCCCAAGGGGATACACTTGGTCTTATGAGACCTTTCCCAAGCAATTCTTCCAATTGCATCTTGAGTTCTACCAGCTCAGTTGTGTTCATTCGATAGGGTGCCTTAGACACCGGTTCAGATCCTGGAACTATATCAATGGAGAAGTCAAATTTTCTTTTTGGGGGTAGTCCTGGTAGTTCTTCTGGAAACACATCACTAAAATCTTGAAGGTAAGGAGAATTTTGGAGCGTGGAGCATTGCCTTCTTCCTTTTCATCCATGGTAACCATGTATACTAGAGCCCCCTTTCTCTTTTCTCTTTTCATTTGCATAGCTGATATGATTTCCATACTTATAGGTCTATGTTTCCCTTGAATCACAACCCTTTTTCCTATATCATCTAAACATTCTACCCATTTGTTGTAATAGTCTACATTTGCTTGATGGTTTGTCAACCAACTCATTCCAATGATCACATCATATGATCCTAAAGGTGCCACATAAAGGTCTACCTTTGTATTAAAGTTAGGAAATTGTATTTCTGCATCGGATAGACACTGGGTCACCTCTTTAACTGCCTTATCCCCATACTAGACTGTCCATGATGATTCCATATGATTAACTTTAAATACATTTTTCCTTACAAATTCAGGTGAAATAAAACATTCATATGATCCAGTATCTATTAGAATTGAGGCTAGTTTTCCAAATAGAGTACCTGTAGTCTCTACGGGCACATTTTGGGATCGAGTACGTCGATTTCTTACTGCTGCATGAATCCTTTGTGTAGGTCCCCTCTGAGGTTGATTTGCTTTCATCTGACTTTGCATCCTTGGACATTCTCTAGCAAAGTGATTCCCTCCACACATGAAACATCCACCTGGTGGTCCTCGTTGCATTGGATTTTTAGGCTGGTTATTGCTTGCTTCATTGAGCCTTGGTTGATTTGTTGGCCCGTTATAGTTTCTTGGTTCATTTTTGTTGAAGTTGTTTTTGTAAGCATTATTCCCATTGTACCTTTGATTATGATTTGGAGGTGGTCTTCTTTCTGATGAATTGTTCCTTAGGTTCTTGTTGAAGTTTTGATTCCTTCTGAATTCTTGTTTCCTCTTGAAATTATTACTCCTAAAAGATTGTCTTGCTGAAGTTAAAGCTTGTAACTTCCTCTCTTGCTTTAAAGATTTCTCTAACACTTCATTCATACCTTCTGGTCCATGCATGGCAACCTCTACTCCTATGTTGGTATTTAATCCCAAAATGAATTTCCTGGTTTGGCTCTTTTCATCTTGTTGATATATTGGCACATATTTTAGCAGTTTGGCAAACCTATCCCAATATTGTTGAACTGTCAGAGATCCTTGTCGAAGGCTGTGAAACTCAGTCATCTTCTCATCGAAAAACAATTGTGGTAGCCACCTTTTTCGAAAGTGCTCAACAAATTGTTCCCATGTTATATCCTCCTTGGTGTACTTATTTTGTTCCTTCACATTAGTCCACCAGCTAGCTGCTTCACCAACAAGTTGGTAGGACCCCCATAAGGCCTTAGTAGTTTCGCTGAAATCTCTTAACTCAAAATACTTTTCCATTTCATTAAGCCAATTTTCTGCCCCTTCTCCTAGTTGTTTCCCATCAAATTTTGGAGGGGTGATTTTTTTCAAGTCCTTAGTCAGTTCTAGAATAGGATTTTCTCTCCTAGGTGCAATAACATCCATTATGTTATGCTCTGGATTATCTCCTTCAGGAGGGTTTTCAATTTGAGGTTCAACTATATTTTCAATATTATCTTGTCTTGTTTGAAGTTCTTGTATCGTTTGCTCCAAAGAGTTGATTTTATCTCTTTGTTCAGTTAACAGTTCTATTATTGCTTCAATCCCATCATGTGGTTCATCATCTTTGTTCCCCTTTGGTCTCCGACCGACACCAGCTCGAGTTGCCCTTCCCCTTGGCATTTAAAATTCTTGTTTAATTATTCTTATGTTAGTATGATTCCAATGTTTGAGAAAAGATGTTTCTTTCATATAACTTTTAAAATACATATTTCAATTGCGCGAGTCGTAGTAAGCTCAAGGCCTAGTTTTTGAATCTCACTCTGATACCACATGTAAAGACCCAATTAATTTTTAACCGAAATACCACTCTATTTTTTTTTTTTTCAAGTATTCATTCACAAGTATACTCGGGAACTTCTATCCATACGGGATAGATATAGCATCTGTTCATACGGAACAGGAATTCACTTCATCTATTCATATGGAATAGGAATACATCTATTCATATAATCGGAATAGGCATCCACCTAAACGAGGCAGGCATCTATCATATGATAGGTACGTGCTCTGGCCAGAGTCTTGGACTCATCGGGATCATCCGGATCCTGAGTCACTTCCCTGATGACCACACTTTCTACTAAAAGTGCACCGAGGTTATCGTCCTCAAGGGTATGTAAAATTGTAATTCTAAACTTGAAACCCGCCTCGGAATTTGGCCTAAGGGCCTCGGGGAATCAAGCAATCCATGCGGGATTCTTCCGAGTATAGTTGCATGTATTTTGGTTGATTATCTTATATAACTAGTTATGTGATCTCTCCAACCCTAAACCCCATTCCCGAACGCCTGAGTACTGGGGGCATCCTTCGCTCCCCAGACTGCCTACATACCCTGCTTCCAAACGGGATCAAGGCGTAAAATATGTAGTTCTATTTTCTAGGCTATGTTTATGTGAACTGTTATAAAGTGGGTACGCAACCCTTTCTAGGGTTTTTATTTCCCCTAGACAGTTCCTCTGCGGTTGCTACCCACGATGGGAAGCATGGATAATAAACGATCGCCTTGACCATTTATTGTTTACCTATTAACCTTCATCTAACCCTACTCCCTAATGATGTTCGTCTCCCTTGACCCGTTTAAATGATTTCCTAATAATTTATCCACATGATTATATCTTTGAGTTAGAATTACATTTGCACCACTGAAAATTCCTAAGTACAATTTTCTAGGTTGTCACTAGCGGATTTGATACATTTTTGTTTATCTTTTTAGATTATCGATCCAAAGGGGATTTCCCTCCCTTTGGATTTTAAACAACTCATGTCCCTTATTTCTCCCCGGCGATTTATAGGGACGATGCCACAGACGCCGTTATTGCATCTGTGTTAGGCTATAGATGCAGTAGCTCAAGCGCGACGGCTTTACCCGTAAACGTGAGCCAGAGGCATCGTTAATACCGAACGCTGCTAGTTTTGTTTTCCTTTCTTTTGATTAGTTTCAAATCTATGTCTAACATGCTTAATCTTAGTAAGAAATTAAACACATAATCGCATGGTAATTTTAACCATATTCATTAAAAAAAATTTAAAAGAAACAACATGATTAAGTAAATCAACAAGCATTGGTCAACAATTTATAGTAAGTTCTAATCTTAGTAACTTAAATTATTTAACCATTTATCACTCATAAAAGAAATTCCCATGCAACGAAATTAAGTGAGTACTTAAATTAAAGACATGCATTATTTTTGAGAAATTTCATAACATATACTGTTCCCTACTTTCGTTATCAAATGTATACAAGAAATCACTTTTACCTAGAGTTAAATATCTTCGAGAATTGTTGCAAGGATTATTGTTCTACCTTTCAACTCATATCTCTATCATCTAGATAGTTTATGTAGCATTAGGATATGAAAATTTCAATGTAATGAAGTAACTATTCATCACTAACTGGGGTTATCCAAAGGAGTTCTTATGTTGTCTATTCCTTATAGAAGTTTACCTTTGTGTAAGAAGAGGTTTCATTTTCTCTATGTTTGAATCTAAAGAGCCTGGACCAAACTAAAATAAAAAAGAGAGCTTGAATGCTTTAATATAACCAATCGAAGAGTAATAGTAATAAATGTTTAGGAAAGTTTTATTTATCTATTTATTTGATTTATTTATTTGTCTAGGGTTTGGCCTATTTCAGTTAGGAAATAATATCGATGTTAACCCCACATTTATTTTATTTTTTGACTAAGTGATATCTTTAAATTCAAATCTCTATTCACACTAGATAGCAATTACACATGGATTATGCAAATTAACATATAATTGTTATGAAATATAGTTGAGGGCAATTATTAATATCTAGGATCAATGCCTATCATTATTCTTGCAAATCAAATACCAAATGGAAAAATAGCATAGATCATTAATTCATCTAACATATAAGGAAATATGTACCAAATTAACATATAATTATTATGAAATAAAATTTAAGAGGCAATTATTAATATCTCAGATCAATGCCTATCGTTATGTACCAAATCAAATACCAAATGGAAAATAGCATAGACCATTAATTCATCTAACATATTTGAGTAACCAAATTTACATGATCTTATCTTATGACAGCTAGGGCATTAACTACCGCTTAACCTAAAATTAAAGCATTAATTGCCACTTAGTCTAAGATATTTAGATTCTACTTAATAGTCTTTTATCTAGATTTCCAACTTCATATGTTAAGATATTTAAGTTTCTTGTTAGCTAATTAAACAACAGTTCTTCATGAAATTTCTTAAATACCAACTATCGCAACATTAACAAAATAAAATAAGTATCCAAAGGTGTATATATATATCCTAGAGAGGTGGTGAGGCATTGAGACGTCAGGTGTTCAGTAAGCTGTGTCTTACTAAATTTTCAGTATGTATTATTGACAAAATATATGTATATATCAACGATACCTCTTTTCTTTTTGGTTTGTTATTAGGAATAGAGTCTATGACAACTTTAGCGAATATTCTCCCTTTAGCAGTGCACCCTGCTTATAGAAGGTGACGTGTTTATAGCATAAATTGATTCATAGACAATCACTATAACATTCTCTACTAACATAGATGTAATAAAGACATCTAAATCAAGCGTGGGTAGTGAAAATAGAACATAACATTACACCCTAAATTGAGTTCTAACGTGAGATGTGATATTTTTGACTAGCCGTTCAATTGTAATCCGTAAATTCGTATCATTGAAAATGTAATTTACGGATAAGAAATCTTGAGTGTAAATTTGATATCCTTCATCAAAATAATAATGCCACAGTTAAAATCTTCTAAATAAGAACAAGCATGGTGAATGGCAGAATGACCTTTGTTCTTTTTAGCAATGTGTTAGGAAATGACCATAGAGTTTCTAGCTAATTTGAAGTTATTCTTAGATGCAACGCTTCTTGCATAACTATATTCTTTGCTTTATCCTAGCTGATTTATATAATCTGTACCATTCTCTATCCGATATGGTCTGTGCATATTTACAAGGGGCTCATCATTCTATAGTTACTTGCTGTGCAAATATATATATGACAGAGAGACATATGCAGTAATCAAAGTGAATGGGTAGGTTACTTACTAGTGTGCACTGATTCTTGGAAGAGATCTAATGTGCCCAGATTGGCTTTCCTCCTCCCTGAAGTCTAAAATCGAGCATCTCTCTGGAGTCTCTCATAGAACGATCTATTGCTGTCCTAAAACAGAAGTCCATTCCTCATTTTATAGATATAATGCATTAAATTCGTTGTCAACTATAGAATGCGAGTTAGTTCTGAAATTTATTTCGGGCAGATGAAATAGAAATCCATGTGAATAATATGGATGGGGCGAGGTTATAGTTGAGAGGCTGAAGACGGTGGGATGTGACCTATCAGTAGGTCTGTGCTGACTAAAATTTAATTTGCTTATTTGGATTTGATTCGCTATGCAGTTTTCTATTGGAAACGTGGTCATAATGTCCTTTTCTAATTCATGCATGATGCCTTAACTCCATAGTTGTCCACTAAATTTGGTCGACATTCAAATTCTGCTCTCAAGTTTTCAATCAATAATTAATGACAGGCAAGATTTTCAAGCATATGAGTACTAGATTTTTTAGTCTGGATTTAACATGTGTTCCTGCATTAAAGTCTATCAAAATTGTGTAGTAAAGTTAAGGAGGAGGAGTCGTGACAATTATTTCGAATATCAAAAACCCTAAGGGTGCGGCCTGCATGAGCTTACTCTCTGATTTTATTCTTTCTTTTACTCGTCCATTCCATCATGAGCTCGAGCTTGATTGGACACTATGGAAGCATCGACTAGTACTCTTATTCTCCTTCACTATGCAGAGGTAAGCTTTATTTAATAATTTTTAGAACCTCCATTTTGGCCTTGAGGTCGTGGTGAACACACTCTAATGTCTTTATTCTGCATTTCTGTGTGCTTCTCGTGCTCATTGTTGCGCTCCATTTGCGCTCCATTCACCAGTGAGAGCTCGGCCACCACTTGGAAACTCGAACCCCTACATTTGGAAACTAAAAAGAAAGCTATGGCCGCGGCTTTAGACTCTATCAGAATTTTAAACTAGTAATTTCCTTTGCTCTGTAGAAATCCTAAAAGGCTTTCTTTATCTCATGAACTTCTAGGCATGTATAGGCCGTGCCAAAAGAGCACTATAAGAAACAAACTCTTGGTTTTTGGGCTCGACCTAGAACAAAAAACTTACTATTATGTCTTTTGATACTATTTCTGCACATGGGTATTTCTGTAGATATCCTCTTTGCATTTTGAGGTTAAACTGAAGATGGGTACTCAAAAATTTCTGAAGGAAACACCATTTACTGTATTTTGAGAGTAACCCACATATGGGTATTTAAAATTTTGAAAGAAAAGTCTACTTTCCTCTTTCCTGAGCTTGATTTATCATAGAATTCTTCATATTTATAGTTATACTATAGTTTTCATGACAAATCCATGTGGGTATCATAAATTATCATACCTCTATACTCTTTGAGAGCAAACCCTCATGTGGGTATTCGAGATTTTTGAAGAAAACACCATTCTCTGTTATTCTGAAAGTATTTGAGACTAAGAAGTAACTGTTACCATTCCATCCATATGGCTTGAGTTAGAACAAATAGTGATTTACCCCACACTTCTGAAACAAAACAATATCATGGGTTTTGGATTTTTTCAAAGCAAAAGCATGTATTTAATTTCTGACAGAACTCGACCTTTCATACTTGCTTGAAAAGGTAATAGATTGTACACATGCTTGCATTTCCTTCAGGATCCTAAATTAAATAACCAGTGACACCTTGTACTTATGTAACCCTCTTTAATAGTTATAATATCTGAGCTCAATTTACGGAAATGTCATTTACATGGAGCTGTAAACTATTCTTAAAAATGAAAATCCAATACTCACATTTCGAGAGTACTCTCCAGGTACTAAGAATTTGAAAGATCTATTTTGAATGCATATTTTGGAACCTCACATACCTATGAAGCTTGAAACTGAAAAATTCCATTATGGTCTCTTACTGCATTCTGTACTCATCTTGTAGATATGACAGCAACCTTACTCCACTCTTCTGTTAAGACCTTAACCAAGTAATCTGGAAATTATCAACATCCTGCATATTTGTTATATTTAATTCATGGCTTGACCAATTACAAGTGACATCTTACCTGACACCTATAACTCACAGGAAAAAAAAAGAAAGTGCATCACATTTGATGGTTGTCTTCTACTAATCATCGACACACGATCCCGTTTGAGGCACCATTATAATCAAAATGAGTTCACTGCTTTTGTTGTATCTCTTACTAACTGGTACTCCATATTTGAATATTATATCACTGATGCTTGTTATTGTATCCAGCTACTCACTTGAAATAGAAATTATCATAGTTAAGATCTGAAAACACAAATTGGTCCAAAGTGAACTCCCTCCTTTCTGTTTTAGCACTTATGCAGGGCTTTTATCTTAACATTGAATCATACAGGAATGTACCTAGTCTTTAGTTCCTAGGCACAACTGATACCTCAAAACCTTCTTCTAGAAACAAACTGTTTGCTCTTTCCTTAATTCTAACACAGCAACCTTCACTTCCTACATTTGAATTCTATAGAAGTTTTTTCCATTTTGCTTTTGAATTGACACATTGCATCAGTATGAACCACTTTTAAACTCTGATTCAAATGTATAACTGGTAACTCAGAATCATTCTGGAAACAAACTACTTGCTCCTCTGTTACTTTCTGAAAAGATCACTTTATTGTCCAACACTCAGGTGCACTGTCTGAATTTGTTCTCGTGAGCAACATGGTACTCTTCATGCATTTTTATATTTCACCACACAAACTGCTCTCAGAAACTGTTCTCTTTGATGATGAAAATTAGAACAAAACATTAAGGCATATGTATGCCTGTTCACTACCCAAAAGAGAAATAATGAATTGAAACTCACAGGACATATGATTATAATCAGCATAGAAAATGAAGTAATTCAGCAATTTCTAATGCAAATGCATTTAGTTAAATTTCTTAAGTGAACTAAACTCACTGTTCACCTGCAGCCTTCAGAAAGAGATGTTGATCATTATAAATGCACAGTTGGTTTCGTTACTTGATGGATAACTTTGTTGTACTCTTTTAGTTGTACTTCATTTTGTTTGATGTATCTCATGAAATATCCTTCAAGAACAACCCATTTAATGCATAGGGTAGCATGTCGGGCTCTACTCTTGTGGGAGTTCATTTTACTCCACATGCTTGGTCTTTGAATAATGTTCAGCTCCATGACTTAACCTATACCTGCACAAGGAAACAAACAACATTAGCATTAAAAATAGAACATGTTGATTATGATGTTGATACTTTTCCTTCAGTTCACTTCTTCATACTGCATTTGATTTTCCTCTGATTGTTTCAATGCATTGCTAATAGTATACTATACTATTGTAGGTGCATCATATGAGTTATGTCATAGTCGGAGCCACTGACACCCTTCTTTTTCTCTTACAGGTCGACGAAGCTTGAGATGACGATGGTGCACCATTCAACGTCAAGCATCGATAACAGGCAATGATGACTATGTTATTGCTTATATGTTCTCCTTTCGCATCTTCAGTAGTGCATTGTGTTGTTAGAAATGTATTGGAATAGTTATAGTTATATCCATGGCTTGTGTGGATCCTTGATTTCAATTTCTGCTTTTCAGTCGAAAAGAAAATGCATCTCATGCAATGTTGTAATACTATTCTGATTATGAAATGAAATGAAGCCTTGTAAAAATATGAGCTCTTTTTGAAATTAATAAAAGCATCTGAAATGCTATTTTTCTTATGTATCCAATTTTGTCTTTCTTTTAAATCTGCAACTTCTGAATGGCACTCTACAACTCCATAACTTCACTAAAATGCATAACTGATATTCAATGCATAATGATAATGCAAAACAACATTTAAAATCCAATTTGCAATTCCACTTTATGGCAAATAATAATCAGCTAGCTCCATCATTTGAGCTAAGGTGAAAAATATGTAACATTTTAGTGATTTCCGCTATATGCTTGCCTGCTAAGCATAGATCAGTAGCCTTTAAAACAATTCATTGGGTGCAGAGTCAAATATGCCCTTTCTTGAAACTCAGAAAACATGAACATCAACACTCCAAACAGCAGCAAGAAAAAGAAACAAAACTGAAAGCAAACTAACAGGCCCTGGTGGCCAACAAAACAATGCGCAGCAGCGCTTAGAGAAAGCAAACTACTTGAAATGAAATGTGTGAAACACACTTATTTGCAAACTACCCTACCTAATAGCGAGATAACTTATCTCAAAGGCAGTGTTTGAGGTGGATCCCATTCACTGGGATAGATAGCACCTCACCAGTCATCCTGGAAAGTTGGAATGTGTTGTGTTCTTTGCATTCCGTAATCACATAAGGCCCATCCCATATTGCATCGAACTTGGAATGTCGTCTAGGTCTACTTTTAAATTCATTCCACTTGAAGACTAGATCTCCAATAATGAAATCACGAGGCTTTGCCCTCTTGTCAAAAGGATTCTTCATTTGCGCTTGATGTATTTCTAGTTGTCTCAGAGCTTCTTTTCTAGTTTCTTCAAGCTCAACCAGTTGTGCAAACCTCACTGCAAGGGGTTGTTCATTCAGCAACTCCAATTCTTTAACATAACTCAATGTTGGTAACTCAATTGAAATAGGCAACTTAGCCTCTCTGCCATAAGTAAAAACAAAGGGTGAACAACTAATGGCTCTTTTAGGAGTTATTATGTCAGCCCAAAGGGCTAGCTTCATCTTTTCATGCCATGTTCTCTGGTTATCTTCAACAGTCTTCTTGATTATCCGAATCATATTTTTATTTGTGGACTCCGCTTGGCCATTACCTTGTGGATAATAATTTGAAGAAGTGTTCAGATAGATGTTATTTCTAACAGACCAATCTGAAATCTTTAATTCGATGAAAGCTAAACCATTATCTAAAATGATTCAATCTAGAACACCAAATCTCGAGATGAGATCTTGATAAAAATTAAGTATTGAAGTCTCATTTGCTTCTTTTAAAGCAACAGCTTCGGTCCACTTTGTAAAATAATCTATGGCAGTAAGAATCCACTTATGACCTACACTTGAAGGCGGGTTTATAGCGCCAATGAAATCCAAGCCCCACTTAGCAAAGGGTTGTTCTACCTGAATCAGGTGCAAGGGCAGTGATGCAAGCCTCTGTTTACCAGCAAATAATGCATATTTTTCACATTTTATGACCCATGCAATAGTGTCTTTAAATAGATTAGGCCAATAATAACCAGCTCTCATAATTTTTAGAGCTATTGTTCTTGCGGAAAAGTGACCTACAGAAGGTCCATCATGAAACTCTTCCAGCAGCTTGTCAACTTGATCAGGCTGAATGCAACATAATAAAACACCTTGGAAATCTCTTCTATAAAGAACGCCATCAATAACTACATAAGGGATGGCTTGTAATCTATAGTACCTTCTTTTTGCTCTATCTAAGCCTTTGGGGCAGTCGCCATTTTGCAGATAGCGTATCATCTGCTACAACCATGTAGTAAGAGGTGTTTGAACAGTACTCGGAACATCATTACTTAGCACTATTTCTGCATTTGCAGTTTCCTTCAAATTGTTGTTTTCACTTCTAGCAATCTATTCACACAAGCCTTTGCCTCTAACAAGCTTGGTTACTTTAATGTCAACATCGAACTCCATCACTTTAGTGATCCAACCAGCATGCTTGTCATTAATATCTTTGTTAAGCAGAAAATATTTAACAGTTGAATGCGCTATCAGCAAATGAACTTTGGTGTTGGACAGCATATGTCTAAATTTCTTTAAGCTCCTCACAATAACAAAAACATGTTTCTCCACAAAAGAGTACTTTACCTCGTAATCATGCAGAACTTGACTGAAAAATGCAATAGGCTGCTCTAAGCCTTCCTTGTTTTGCTGGCATAGCATAGCCAAAACTGTATCCACTCCTCCGAAAGCATACAAAATGAAATCTTTGTCAAAACTGGGATTAATGAGAGTAGGAGCGGTTGCGAGCGCTTCTTTGATCTGCTTGAAGCTCCTCTTGCCTTCCTTGGTCCAACTGAATGGCATGTTTTTCTTTAGCATAGAAGTAAGAGGTTGCAGTAAGGCTGCGATATTTGGTATAAACCTCCTTATGAAATTTATCCACCCAAGAAAGCTTTGCAAGCCTTTCTTATGGGCTGGTAATGGCAATTCGAGAATTGCAAAAACTCTTTCAGGATCAATTGAAATACCTTGCTTTGAGACAATGTGCCCCAACAACTTTCCCTCATGAACTAAAAATATACACTTCTTTGGATTGAGAAATACTCTGAACTCTCTGCATCTCTGAAAAATTTGTTCTAAGTGATCCAAGTGTTCATTAGTATTTCTGGAAAAAATAGTAATATCATCTAAATATACCAGAACAAATGTGTTCATAAGGCTGTGAAAGGCCATATCCATAGCACACTGGAACATTGCTCCAGCATTTGATAAGTTGAAAGGCATCTTCTTGTAGGCCATTGTGCCCCACTTGGCTGTGAATGTTGTCGTAAACTGATCCTCTTCTTTAACTAGAATCTGGTTATAACCTGAGTAGCCATCTAACAAAGAAAATCTGTCAGAACCAGAAACTACTTGTAAAATTTGCTCCATGGAAGGGAGTGAATAATGGTCTTTCAAAGATGCTCTATTCAGATCTCAGAAATCGACGCAAATTCTGATTTCTCCACTCTTCTTCCTAACTGGTACTAAATTCGAGACCAAAGAGGTGTGCTTGATAGGAAAAATGATACCGCTTTCAACTAGCTTGTTCAGTTCAGCCTTCATGAGGTGTTCCAACTTAGGATTAAGTGGTCTTTGCTTCTGTCTTACTAGCTTTGCACTAGGTTCAAGATCAATAGTATGTTGTGCTAAATCAGGGTTAAAACCTCTTAAATCTTTGTACTCCCAAGCAAAAACATCACTATATTTTTGGCATAACAAAATGAAAGCTTGCTGCTCCTCTTGACTGCAAAACTTACCCAGCTTGAGAAGCTTTCCTTTGAAAATTTCAATAGCTGAATAATGTTCCTCTTTAACTATTAAGCTGCACTTGTCCTTCCGAACTTGATCATCTGAATTAAAGATAGATTCTAACGTCACCAAACCTTTCGGCAGCTTATTAGTCTTTAATTGCACAATCTGATCTTCATACTGCTGTTGCCATTTTTGCTGATTTCCATCTACGAACTCAGCTTCAGCAATCAGAAAATTCACAATTTTCTCATTGCTTTCAAAAACTTGCCAACTCACATTATTGTTAGGTACAGAAGGTCTGACTACTATTTTCATGTATTGACGTGCTTCTACCTTATGGATTTCTTTGGGAATGTCAAACTGAGCTCCTATGGCAGCAAGTCTGTTAGCATGCTTATTTTGATTTTGAGGAATTGACATGATATTAAAAGCATCAAAATCTTCCATCAAATCCCATACACAGTGCTTGTATTTCTTAAGCAAATCATTTTTTGTAGCATTTAAATTTCTGACCTAATTCATAATTAGCTCTGAATCGCCATAAACTTGCAAGAATTTAATACCTCGTTTGCGGGCCCACTCGAGGCCATGTACCAATGCATCATACTCAGCTGTATTATTTGAATAGCTGAAAGAAAATCTGCAGACTGAATAATACTTATCTCCTTCGGGCGATATCAGTATAGCTCCACCTCCGGTACCAACACTACTCCTCGAACCATCGAAATAAAGTTTCCACAACTCATTATATTTTTCTGTAGACAGTTCATCCTCTTTGCAAAGATTAGGCATATCGCAATCAGACTCACGAATCATATAAACTCCTAAACCTACCTCATCTGTGTTCTGGAATGAATCAAGCTCATGATCTTCAGCTGCCCATTCATCGAGACTGATGTAGTCTCCTTGGGTGCTACAGTCTGAGGTCATGGTTTTCTCCCCCATTGCAGACGTGGTGTAGAGATTAGAATTTATAGGGCTTGGGGAGTATGGTTCGATATGATCTTTGGTGAGAGGCTCGGACTTAATGGTCACTTCCGTACCATACCTTGTTCTAAAAAATAGATGAGACCAATCAAAAGACAAAAACCCACCCAACTTGGCTATAAAATCCCGTGATAAACAAATAGCGAAGTGTGGCGGTAAGTCAATAACATGAATATCTTGATGAATAGCGAAACTTGGGGATGCATGCAAGGTAAAGGCTAAATTTTTAATAATTCTAGCAGTCTTAACAGCAAACCCATCTAATTGCACTACGCCCTTTTGAGGGTTAGGCTCATAAACAAGACCCAATTTGTTGGCTAAACTTTTAGGCATGACTAAACTACTAGCACCAGAGTCGACCATACAATTATGCACGATTTTATCACCTATGATCAGACTTAAGTAAAATGGAGGGGGTTTTACCTATTTTTCCTTCTACCCACTTTTCTCCTCCAAGTCATTAGCCAATACCACCTTCGCAACTCCTTGATTGGTGTTGTCAGAAATAGACAATTCAGCTAATGCATCCTGTAGTAAGCTTTTTTGTCCTGGAAGCTACAAAGCGTCTAATATTGACATATTGACAGTAGTCTTCTTGAGATGCTCAATGATATTGAAGGATGAAACATTTACCTTCTGCTATTTTTTTGTAACAGCAGCTTCATTTTGTTGAGAATGTGTTTTTGACAGCTCCTTGTTAGGTATTTCCTACCCCCTTTACAGAATCTGCATTTTAGGCTGAGTGGCAGCATTAATTTCTAATGAAATGGGCTGCCTACTGACTAGTGGCTGCTGCTACGAAGTCTCAACTTGTTGCCCTAAATCCATAGCTCACTTTTTAGATCTAGTATTGGCTGAAATAGGGGAATTTTGTCGATCTTGGCCATTCATGCGATAGAATTCAGAGCTCTGCCATTTTGGCAAGGAAACTTCTACATTATCTTGTTGTTCTTGATTTTGATCTACAGTATTTTCTGAAACAGCATATATATTCTGCACCATTAAAGCTTGATTCCTCATTCCGTTGGCGCAAGCCGATTGGTTGTGGGGTTGATTGCATGGGTAGCACCAATCACAATCTTGAGCGATATTATTTTGTGGTACAAGCTCTTTTGACGTGCTAGTCGTGTTTGGATTGTATGGCTGGAATGGCCGAGGGTTAAAATTCCTTCTTTGGGCTTGATAATCACCTTGGAAAGCGGGCCTATTTTGCTAATTTTGTTGATATGGGGCTTGATAAGGCCTATGTTCTTGGCCAACATGCTTCTTAATAGTCACAAGGTCATTTCTAACTGTCTTTAATATGTTTTTAAGCTCATGCATCTCTGGATTTGAGGCTGGGTCAGCAACTTCTTGGGTTGTATTATGATATCCTATTGCTGGAACTGGCGAGACAGTAGCCAAGCGGGGTACAGTAGCAGGAATAGGCAACTGTATTTCCATAAACAAGGGCATGGGGAGTCTAGGAGCTATGTCTCCAGCTTGAATGAGGTAGTTTTTAGCATTAATAGCAATGTTGTAAGCATTTGGAAGCGTTAAACCACCCATGGACTGAGTCATAACAACAATCTTATTATTCAAAGCCTTTAGATAAAATAGAAATGCATGTGTCAATAAGGGTTTTACCGCTGCCAGGATTCTATCCCAAGTCCTCTGGAATCTGTAGTTGAAATCCGCCAACTATTCGTGTGGTGCCCTTTGAATGGTACTCAACTGCTCTAACAAAGATAAGTTGTCAGATTTATCTGCAAAGTGCTAGTATAGACCACTACCTAGAGCGTCCCATGTTTTGATTGAGTTTGTAGCGAGACCTCTGAACCACTGCAATGCTTTCCCCTTGAGTGACGCAGCTAGCAGCTTTAGAGCAATGTTCTCTTGAGTGATATTATGTACTGAACACAACGTGGCCACATCACGGATGTGTTCGACCGGCATGGTGTAGTCTTCTTCGGTGAAAAATGGTATCCCTTGAAGGGTTGCGAATGGGATATCATCATGTTGGGCAATATCTAATGGACTGCCTCCATTAAAAGGTACGAACAGATGCTACATCGGTGGTGCTGCCATAGGTAGTACTTACGAGATTGGTACTGGTACACCAGGTGACAGAACTAGAGCACCAAAACTGGGAGGCGTTGACTTTGATCTTGTTGGGGCTTCAAAAAGCCTTCTTGTTGTCCTACCTCTCCTTCATGGTGGGGACAGCTCCTGATACTTGAAAGGTTTTGAACTTGATCTTCTTTGAATATTTCTCATGCGTGGGCTGTACTAGCATGCAGAAAATAGAACCGGAGTCGCTAGGTATATTCAAAGCCTCCAAAGGGATGTAAAAATCTGCTGCATACACTAAATAGCAAACTGAAATATTAAATACTCTCTGCAAGTTTCTATTAAGGTCCCACCGAGCGTGCCAAAAACTGTTATCAATAGTTTTGCACCCTGCTAAATGCAATATTCAGCAAACTACTGAAACATGGAAACCTCTTTCAAATGTGGGTGGTCTTACGCGAAAGAGGAATCTTCAGAGTGAGTTGGTTCTCTGAATGATGAATTCTATTCTAAAACAGCTTCTAAGGAAAAGGATGAAAATAATTGAACATAAAAACCTATTTCTAAAAGATGATTCACCAAACTTATAAGAATCAGACTTAACCACTCAAAAAAACTTTTCTATTGCAGTAATCCTCACAATCTCATTGGCACACATCCCATCAGTGATTCGCATGAAGATCTGAAAACAAATACAACATGCAACCTGAAACATGTAATTCTGAAACACCACCTATAACAGCAAGACATAAAAGGCTTTCAATTTGAAAACACAAGTACATCAGATTGCTATTACAAAACTTCAGACAGAAAATAAGAAGGAGAAATTTTCTGCTCTATTAAAACTGGAAGAGTGTCAATCTGACCAAAACTGAGTATCAAAAAGGTTTACAAGCTCCCCAAAAAGGGCAAGAAACTGATCTCTACTACTGAGAATGGAGAGTTGAAAGACTAAATCCATCCAAAGAACTCTCAAGGAAACCCTAATCCGAGCTCAAAAAAAGCTCAAGGAAAAAAGGCCTCAAACAAACTCAAAAACTGCTTTAAAGCAGAAAAAAACACAAAGCTTTTATGATTACACTATCAACCCCCTAAAAATAGGAAAATCCTCCTTTAAAAGCTCAAAAAACACCTTATCTCTCCAAGATAAGTCTGGAATCCGACCAAGAAGAAAAAAGGTCAAAGATCTGCTAAAAATAGGAAGAAAACATAAAGCAATTTATAACATATCGCTTTAATGCTCCTGCTTTACAAGATGCAGATTTTTACAATTTCGTCTATTTTTGCAACTCAAAGATTTGGAAATCTTTTGCAAAAAGAAATAATCACCCTTATTCCTCCATTACAATAATTGATTTTTCCTCAAAAAATCATAAAAACATACTATACAATGCTCTTCATATCCAAACTTCTCATTGATTTCTCATAAAACCAATTAAAATGAGAAACCCTAAAAAAGGTATTAAGCACAAGGCATTCATAATTTTCTCTTAATTGCCTCTTCATTTAAATGAAACCCTAACACATAAACCCATACCTGTAAGGCAAAACAATAAGTCTTAAGACATCACCCTAGCATAGAACTTCGGCCCTTCATGAATATTGATTTAGACTTAGGCTTAAATAAATCATAAAGGAGACACTATGAATTTGGCCACCATTTGATATTTGGCATGTGCATTTGAATGAAAATTCTGGAAACTTTATAATGCTCGAATTAGGGATTTGATCAAAATAGGGTCAAACCCTAATTATCACCATTTCGCACCCATGACTTTGGAAAGAAAGAAACTATGTCTGCAAGAACAACGCTGCCATGATGGTGTCGGACTCGAGCTCATGTCCTCTAATGACCTTCCCCATGCTCTCCAGTCGACAGAAAATTCTAGTGGGAAAGTCTGACTTTGAAGTATAATAGCCTTTCTACTTCATTATTTCGAATATCAAAAACCCTAAGGGCGCGGCCTGCAAGAGCTTACTCTCTGATTCTATTCTTTCTTTTACTCCTCCATTCCATCATGAGCTCAAGCTTGACTGGACACTATGGAAGACTCGACTAGTACTCTTGTTCTCCTTCACTGTGCAGAGGTAAGCTTTATTTAATAATTTTTAGAACCTCCATTTTTGCCTTGAGGCCATGGTGAACACACTCTAATGTCTTTATTCTGCATTTTTGTGTGCTTCTCATGCTCATTGTTGCGCTCCATTCGCGCTCCATTCACCAGTGAGAGCTCGGCCACCACTTGGAAACTCGAACCCCTGCATTTGGAAACTAAAAAGAAAGCTATGGCCGCGGCTTTAGACTCTATCAGAATTTTAAACTGGTAATTTCCTTTGCTCTGTAGAAATCCTAAAAGGCTTTCTTTATCTCATGAACTTTTGGCCATGTACAGGTCGTGCCAAAAGAGCACTATAAGAAACAAACTCTTGGTTTTTGGACTCGACCCAGAACAAAAAACTTACTATTATGTCTTTTGATACTATTTCTGTACATGGGTATTTCTGTAGATATCCTCTTTGCATTTTGAGGTTAAACTGAAGATGGGTACTCAAAAATTTCTGAAGGAAACACCATTTTATGTATTTTGAGAGTAACCCACATATGGGTATTTAAAATTTTGAAAGAGAAGTCTACTTTCCTCTTTCCTGAGCTTGATTTATCATAGAATTCTTCATATTTATAGTTATACTATAGTTTTCATGACAAATCCATGTGGGTATCATAAATTATCATACCTCTGTACTCTTTGAGAGAAAACCCTCATGTGGGTATTCAAGATTTCTAAAGAAAACACCATTCTCTGTTATTCTGAAATTATTTGAGACTAAGAAGTAACTGTTATCATTCCATCCATATGGCTCGAGCTAGAACAAATAGTGATTTACCCCACACTTCTGAAACAAAACAATATCATGGGTTTTGGATTTTTTCAAAGCAAAAGCATGTATTTAATTTTTGACAGAACTCGACCTTTCATACTTGCTTGAAAAGGTAATAAACTGTACACATGCTTGCATTTCCTTCAGGATCCTGAATTAAATAACTAGTGACGCCTTGTACTTATGTAACCCTCTTTAATAGTTATAATATCTAAGCTCAATTTATGGAAATGTCATTTACATGGAGCTGTAAACTATTCTTAAAAATGAAAATCCAATACTCACATTCGGAGAGTACTCTTTAGGTACTAAGAATCTAAAAGATCTATTTTGAATGCATATTCTAGAACCTCACATACCTATGAAGCTCGAAACTGAAAAATTCCATTATCGTCTCTTACTGCATTCTGTACTCATCTTGTAGATATGACAACCTTACCTCACTGTTTTGCTAAGACCTTAACCAAGTAATCTAGAAATCATCAACATCCTGCATATTTGTTATATTTAATTCATGGCTTGATCAATTACAAGTGACATCTTACCTAACACCTATAACTCACAGGAAACAAAAAGAAAGTGTATCACATTTGACTGTTGTCTTCTACTAATCATCGACACACGATCCCATTTGAGGCACCATTATAATCAAAATGAGTTCACTGCTTTTGTTGTATCTCTTACTAACTGGTACTCCATATTTGAATATTGTATCACTGATGCTTGTTATTGTATCCAGCTACTCACTTGAAACAAAAATTATCATAGTTAAGATCTGAAAACACAAATTGGTCCAAAGTGAACTCCCTCCTTTCTGTTTTAGCACTTATGCAGGGCTTTTATCTTAACATTGAATCATACTGGAATGTACGTAGTCTTTAGTTCCTAGGCGCAACTGATACCTCAAAGCCTTCTTCTGGAAACAAATTGTTTGCTCTTTCCTTAATTCTAACACAGCAACCTTCACTTCCTACATTTGAATTTTGTAGAAGTTTTTTCCATTTTGCTTTTGAATTGACACATTGCATCAATATGAACCACTTTTAAACTCTGATTCAAATGTATAACTGGTAACTCAGAATCATTCTAGAAACAAACTACTTGCTCCTTTGTTACTTTCTGAATAGATCACTTTATTGTCCAACACTTAGGTGTACTGTCTGTATTTGTTCTCATGAGCAACATGGTACTCTTCATGCATTTTTATATTTCACCGCACAAACTGCTCTCAGAAACTGTTCTCTTTGATGATGAAAATTAGAACAAAACATTAAGGCATATGTATGCCTGTTCACTACCCAAAAGAGAAATAATGAATTGAAACTCACACGACATATGATTATAATCAGCACAGAAAATGAAGTAATTCAGCAATTTCTGATGCAAATGCATTTAGTTAAATTCCTTAAGTGAACTAAACTCACTATTCACCTGTAGCCTTCAGAAAGAGATGTTGATCATTATGAATGCACAGTTGGTTTCATTACTTGATGGATAACTTTGTTTTACTCTTTTAGTTGTACTTCATTTTGTTTGATGTATCTCATGAAATATCCTTCAAAAACAGCCCATTTAATGCATAGGGCAGCATGTCAGGCTCTACCCTTGTGGGAGCCCGTTTTACTCCACATGCTTGGTCTTCAAATAATGTTCATCTCCATGACCTAACCTATACCTGCACAAGGAAACAAACAACGTTAGCATAAAAAATAGAACATGTTGATTATTATGTTGATACTTTTCCTTCATTTCACTTCTTCATACTGCATTTGATTTTCCTCTAATTGTTTCAATGCATTGCTAATAGTATATTGTACTATTGTAGGTGGATCATATGAGTTATGTCATAGTCGGAGCCACTGACACCCTTCTTTTTCTCTTACAGGTCGACGAAGCTCGAGATGACGATGGTGCACCATTCAACGTCAAGCGTCGATATCAGGCAATGATGACTATGTTGTTGCTTATATGTTCTCCTTTCACATCTTTAGTAGTGCATTGTGCTATTAGAAATGTATTGGAACAGTTATAGTTATATCCACGGCTTGTGTGGATCCTTGATTTTAATTTCTGCTTTTTAGTTGAAAAGAAAATGCATCTCATGCAATGTTGTAATACTATTCTGATTGTGAAATGAAATGAAGCCTTGTAAAACTATGAGTTCTTTTTTAAATGAATAAAAGCATCTGAAATGCTATTTTTCTTATGTATCCAATTCTATCTTTCTTTTAAATCTGCAACTTCTGAATGGAACTCTGCAACTCCATAACTTCACTAAAATGCATAACTGATATTCAATGTATAATGATAATGTGAAACAGCATTTAAAATCTAATTTACAATTCCACTTTATGGCAAATAATAATCAGCCAGCTCCTTCATTTGAGCTAAGGTGAAAAATATTTAACAGTGACCATCTCTTCTGACACTAGATTATCGGTGCTTCTACCATCAATTATGACATCACAACATTCCTTCACACTTGCACCTTGTGCAAAACAGATTCTTCCTCTATTCTGGTTCCTTTTCCCCAGTCACCAAGGCTCTCCTAATCACTAGGGCTTCTCCCCTTTCAGCATCATCTGAATGTTTAGATTGGGCCTCCTCATCTACATGCGCAACCCTTCCATGACCTTCTGGCCTTTTTTCTGCCCTTCCTTGGTGTTGTGGACATTCATAGGCTCGATGCCTTTCTTCACCACATTGGAAACACATTCCTTTGAAACCATCTCTTCCAAATCCTTGTCCATATCTCCCTCGTCCTCTACCTCTTTGATCACCACTGTTTTGATCACAAGGGTGATAGAATTTGTCATTCCTTTGGCTTCGGCTGGTACCCACATCTTCACTTTTCTTTTCATCATCATTTTGGCTTCCTTAAGGTCTTCCACTACCCCTTCCACTTTGACCTCCTCGTCCTTTTTGCTTGCCATCAAATCTTTTGTTCAACTTCTCTTCCACCTTCAGAGCAAACTAATACACATCCTCAATGGTGGTCATTGACTAAGCTTAACTCCTCCTGATGCTCGGTCGTAACCCATTAAGATATCGGGCTACCTTCTCCTTATTGGCCTTTGTGTGGCCCGTTCTGATGATTATCTTGTGAAAATATTTAGTATATTCTTTCACAGATCTGCTTCCTTGCTTCAACCCTTGCAATTTCTTCAACATATCTAACTTGTAGTCCACTGGTATGAACTGCTTCTTCAGTTTCTCTACCATGCGATCCCATCTGGTGATATTTCCTTTTCCTCTTTGATTTCTTTCCAACTGGACCTCTTTCCACCAAATACTAGCATGGCCCTTCAGCTTCATTTTCACAAACTTAACTCGATCTGGGTTCTCTATTTCCTCATACTCAAAATATTCTTCTAGCTCATTGATCTAGTTGATCAACTCTTCTGGGTTTAGACTTCTAGAATAACTGGGGACTTCTACTTTGGGTCTTTTCCCAATCTTTGAAATGGCCTTTATTAGCCACATTTGGTCTTGATCAATTGCTTCTTCTTCCTCTTCTACATTTGAACCTTCTTCCTCTCCTTCATCCTCACTTTCCTCCCTCAGGTTTAACCCTCTTCTCAACTGCTCTTGTAACGCATCAATCATTCTTTGGAGGGTTGCCAGTGCATCTCTTCCACCAGCATTTCTACCACCTTGACCACCTCTGGTACCACCACGCCTACCAGGAATCACTCTTGGAGGCATCTTTCTTGACCTCGACCCACAACCACGGTCCTGGTACGAACTGCCTCATCGGCGATATGTCCACATGCTCAAGAAAACCCGCTCTGATACCACTTGATGAGGGCGCAGCCGGAGACTTAGAAAATAACCCACAAACCATAGAATAATTTTATTATTTAGAAAATTGAGCTTCTTACATGCAGAGGATCTCAAATCTCCAAGTTCTACAACACATGCAAGTTACAGAAAGCTATAGAATCACCCTTTCGCAATATGCGAGCTTGTCCCCAAAAAGTTACCCAAAAAATTAGAAACCCGCCCATAAATAGAGCTCCTCTTTAGTTTGGAGCTAAAACAACATTCAAAATTGAGTTTAGGTGGTTTGGCGCTGAAAAATTACAACTTGAAGTTCAAATTTCAAAAGAACATTTGCAATTGTATCTTCTAGAAAGTGCGCCAACTTCCTGGGGCCATAACTTTTGATCCGGGACTCTGATTCGCGAACTGTTTGAACCGTTGGAAAGGTCTCGAAGTCAAGAACGCGCTTAAAATTTTCTATGCCAATTTTAGCAAGTTTTGGGGCCATTTTGGGAACTCTAAGTGCCTCAAATCTAACTCGAAAGATTTTCAGGTGCAAATCTGGAAAACTAAAACTACAATATCTTTCAACCCAGTGATAGAAAATAAAAACCATAAATTGGGAATTTCATTATGACAAAAAGGGTATCCAAAAATGTAAAAATATCTAAAAACCAAGAAACTTGAAATTTAACTATTTTTGGGTGATGCAAGATTTCCCTTACACCACTGGATGCTCCTGCATCATATTTACAACCTTGACATAACATTTTTACAAGGAACCCTTTAAGCATATTTTCCATAACTTGCTCATGTTGTGCCTTCGCCCTCACACCCCTTTTTGTTTTATGTGTCATCATGTTCCTCTTTCTTTCTTTGTATTTTCCTTTTCTTTCCCATCTTTTCCTTCCATCATTCCCTTTCCTTTTTTCTCTTTCTTTATGATGCCCTGTTGGGGTTCATGGATCGGGCTTCTCGATATTTGACTACCCACAACATCAAGCCTGATCCCCAACCCCTGTTTCGATCTTTTGCAGTTGTCTCATCTATCATCCCTTTTGGACTTTGTGGTTCGATCTTTCATTATTTCACATCCTTAATCTACAAGGCCTGATGGCAGCGAAATCTTGTCGCCTCAAGCTTCATGCACGTCACTTCACTCCTTCAAATTAAATCCTCTAACACAAATTTTTGAATGCATCATTAAGAGCACTTAATGTCATTAATGAAAGCATTGGTTGGGGTATTAGCAAGACTATGATTTTCATTTTTACAATTACCCCTTTTTTCCTGATATTGAGCTCTGCAATCAAGTTTTAAGTTCCCTCTCTACTAGTCAAGTCTACCATTTTTATTTTTCTATGAGGTTGTTTGTGTTCTTTTGCTTGAGTGATCATGTTGTCGTTACTCATTGCTCGTGATCTTGGCATTTTGTTCTCATTGGTTCCTATTTGTATGTGGGTTTGTTAGTGGGTTTGGTGTTTTGTTCTTGTTCATCTGGTTTTTGTCTTTCTTGCATTCGTGTTTGTGGCTATATGGTGTTCGTGGTCCAGATTTTCGTTCTTCCCACCTCCATCACACACAATTCTAGGTTAGATTTAAGTTTTTTCCAAATATTATTTTTAAAAACTTGAATCCTTGTAGTTGTTTATGATTTGGGTTTTTGTTTTCCTTGCCTTTTTGTCAGTCTGATCTTGGGGGTTCTGGTGTTCATTTCACCATTTTCATTCTTTTTTTTTCCTTTCATTTTTTCATTTTCTCCCCTTTTTAGATCGACCTTCCCTTCAGTGCATCAATCAAGGATGTTTATGATGTCATTGATCAGGCATCGAGCCTCAATCTTACAGAGGTTTTCCTCTTTCCTATCTTGGAATTTTTATTAAACTTGAAACCTATCAGGCATCGGGTGTTGGACATATCACTTACCCATTAAGTCAAGGATTTAGCATGTAATATGTTAAAATTTTGACCCCTGATCCATGACCCTTTCCCCAAATCATGACGTCTCAGTTTTGTGCAAAAATAACAAAGGAATAGGCCAATGATCGAACCCCAAACCTCAAAATTCAAATCTTGAGACTTTGTGAAAATCTTTGAAACCCTTTTTTAGGTGTCGACCATCAGAAATAAGTCTTGCATCCTTTATTATAGAGGTAGGAGGATGGAGATGTCCCTGATCCCTAATTTCTTATAACACATGAAAACACTTAGTAAAACCTATTTGTAACAACTCCCTTAGGCCATCAAATGTTGGGAATACCCTTTATAGACTTCCTTATTGAGGTAGGAAGTATCATGAAATCCTGACATTTGACACCTAAAACCATCAAGAAAATTGTTCCATCTTAGTCCGATGAATAATTTTGATAATATGCCTTTAAGTAATCCCTTCAAAAATTTCAACCAAAGTCAAAATAAAGCTAATCAAGCATTGGGTCATAGGAATTTTGTTTATCTGATGCCAAAACATTAAGATGAATAGTAAGAAGCATTGATGATGCCTGAATCCCAACAAGCTTGCAAGCTTTCAGGTATTTCTAATCAGGCATATCTCCTAAGCCTGATGAAAACTGTGAATAAGAGGTAGACGATGGACCCGACCCTCGAACCCCGAATTGGACTTTGGATGTCGATGGACGGAAATATTGGTTAAAACTAATGATAGTGCTAAAGACAAGAGATAAGGAGTACACCTAAACTTTGATTTCTGAAAGTTCGAAGGCATATTTTGAACTAAGGATGTTTGAATCATTTTTGGACATATGGTAAGGAGGATCTCTGATCCTTGATACCTGAAGTTCCAGAATCATGACTTAATTTTATCAAAGACACAATGTATGACAAAGGGTATGAGGGATCTTCAATCCCCGATGCCCGAAGGATTGAAAAGAATGAAAATTAAACTTTAATCCTTTGGATATGAAGTAAGGGGTAGGCTCGAGGGTCAATCCCTAAAAGCTTGTAAAAAATTTAATCTGCTCTAGAACAAGTTATGGTTTTACAATGAGGGATATATATATGGGCTAATATAACTTGTACTACAAGGTTGCTTTCTTCTAATATATGAAAATAGTAACACTTGGTGTGTGAACGTGTGAGAGATATGCCACCAAAAGATACAACAAAGATGAAGTATCAGTATAAAGGCTATCATTCACCTTTAAAGATGTTTTCCCCATACACCAAGATTGGAGATACTAACTTAGGACATTTAGATATGGACAAATTCAAATATGAGATTGAAAATGATGAAACTAGAACATGCATGACTAGAGCTTTGGAAAATTTAAGATTGGTGGAAGTTGTTGCTTTTCCTATAACTGTTCAATCCCCAGAGTTGGTTTTAACTTGTGAAAACTACTACAATCACAAAACTGTAAAGGTGATGGGATCATCAAGAGAAGTTGTTCTCGATAATGTAACTATTAACATGATTAAGAAAATCTTCAAGATTCCTACCCAAGCTCAATATGAGGCAGTTGACATGAAGAAGGCCATCAAACACTTTGATGAGCATGAATTAGAGAAGTTGAACTACATCAACAATAACATGTTGGTCCACCCAAGAAAAGTAGCTATCAAAATGGCTAGGGACCAACATTGAACCAAATTTAAGGAGAACATTAAGGATCATATTATCCTACTAAGAAAATTATTTGGCTACCAACACACTCAGTACTTCTACCCATGGATGGTGAAGTTCATCAAAACTATCAATGATGCTACCAAGAAGAAGATTGATTGGGCCACTATCATAAGTGACACTATTCATTATCAATTGAGCACTATGCTTATAATTTCCAAGTTTTACATGACTTCCTACTTGGTGTATTTGTTGTTTTATCAAGCCTCCTTCCCGGGACTTGATAGAAGGGGATCTTTTGAGCTTGGACAAGTTAAAATTTATGAACACTATCCTCAATTGAAGTTAGAGGATAGTTATATGATCATTTCTATGTTGTTAATGATAACTTCATTTATTTAGTGATCAAAGGACTGGAGAGAGATTTCTCTAGAAGAATTTCCAATGACACAATGGAATCATTGAAGGGTATTGGAAACTTGTACATCCAGTTTAAAACTTTCTCTTATATCAGAGTGGCAGGCTTTCACAAGATGCACTATAAGATCCCCAAGTATCCTTCAAATAAAATGATTTTGTTGGAGGTATGCAGGAAAGTGACTGAGGTTCACCAACTTATTGTTGGGAAACATAATCTTTGTTACATCTTTCCCATTCAAATAGGGATGTACTCTTGTGCAAATATGCAAAATGTTAAAGGTGCAGACGAAGAAATTTCTAAATACAATTTGATGCTATATAATGATGTCAAGAATAGATTTGATCCCATTGGCAAGATTGTAAAGGTAATAGGCTCCTTCTTTGTTCATGATCCTAAGCTTTAAGATCAATGGGCTAATTGCGAAGAAGAGTTTTAACTCAAAATGAAGGATTAATTGTTGATTGATAATATACCTAATCAAGAATGGCACAAAAAACCAAAGTGTCCAAATAGATAAAAGAAGATGGTAAAGTCCTGGACCCCTCATACAACAATCACCAAGTGTATAATCAGCCCACTTTCAATGAAGATTGCTCAATTAATGAAAATATGATATCAAGACAAGGGCACAAGATGTTATAGCTCATTATCTTCAATGGTTGAGAAAGAAAATGTAACGTGTGCATGAATAGGTTGGCCTCAAATTTGAATTTCTCTTCAATAGGTGTGTAAGATGAAGTGTGGACCTATACCAAAGGTTGGGGACACTCCACGAAACAATTAAAATCACACCATTAAGATCTTTAAGTCACGGGGATGATCCGCAACGATCGAACAAGCAAAAAAGTTTGAAATTATTCTGGTGTTGGTTCAAGAAACAGCCAAGAGATTCTGGAAGTGATAACTTTCTAGAAAAAGATCCAATCCACTCAAATATTGGAACAAGGAAAATGAGCACGTAGACGATGTAATCCAAGATCCACAAGGTTTGGTGAGAAAATATGATGAATCCAACAACATGAACTGAGTAAGAACAAAACAAGAAAAAAACTAAAATAAAATATGTTTGGTTGATGCAAGATTACCAAGAACCAAGGATGCTCCTGCATCAGACATTCGGGGTTAATGAAAAGTGAGTCCCTCACATTGCTAGAGTCAAAGGAAATCCAAGACGGTCTACCTTATCTTGATAAATCCAAGAAGAATGCTCCTTTTTTCTACCTTTCCATTTCACAAGATATTCTTTGTACTATCTTCCTTGAGTCTTCCTCCCATCTCTGACATCCAAAATCTCTTCAATCTCATCTAATTGTTGCTTAGGAAACTGATTTTCCAAATTTGCTTTATTTTTTCACTAAATTTTTCTTCATGATACTGATATAGATCTGCAATGTTGAATATAGGTGATATACCCATACCTTCCGGTAACTCCACTTCATATGCATTTCCAAAATCAAACTTCTTCAAAATCTTACAAGGTCCAAACTTCCTCATCTTCAACTTATTGTATGTACCAACTGGAAATCTCGCCTTCCTCAAATATACCATCACTTCATTTCCAACTTTGAATTCCTTATGTCTCCTCTTTTTTTCTGCCTTTTGCTTGTACCTCTAGTTCATGTCTTTCAATTGTTGTTTCACTTGAATATGCAACTTCTTCATGTGTTCTATAAATTCTTTTGCTTCTACACTCCTCTTATCTTCCATACTAATGTCTCTCAACTCCCATATACCTCTAGGATGAACTCTAGTAACAATCTCAAAAGGTGTCTTTCCTGTACTCCTATTCACTGAACTATTGTAAGAAAACTTTGCTTGTGCAAGGACTAAATCCCAACTTCCAGTCTTCTCTCCAACCAAGCATCTCAACAAATTCCCTAAACTCATGTTCACTACCTATGTCTATCCATCAGTCTGTGGGTGAAATGTAGAACTGAACTTCAAGTTTTTCTTCAACTTCTTCCAAAGTGTCCTCCAAAAGTAACCAACAAACTTTACATCTCTATCTGAAACAATAATCCTAGGCAATCCATGCAATCTGACCACTTCTCTAAAAAACAATTCTGCTACATGTACTATGTCTATTGTCTTCTTACAAGGTATGAAATGTGTCATCTTAGAAAATCTATCTACCACCACAAATACAGAATCATTACCTCTTTGTGTCTTCAGTAAACCAAGAATGAAATCCATACTGATACCCTCCCAAGGTCTTTCCAGCACTATCAAAGGTTTATACAATCCAACATTTTGTCTACTCCCTTTTGCAACTTGAAAAACTTTGAAACTCTGCACAAATCTCCTAACATCCTTATGAATCTGCAGCCAAAAGTAATTCTCACTCACCAATGCCATTGTCTTATCAACTCCAAAGTGTCCTAACATTCCTTCACTATGCTTCTCCTTCACTAAGTTATCCCTCATTGAACTCTGAGGTATACACAATTGATTGCCTCTAAACAACAATTCCTCCCAAATGAAATAATCCAACCACTATTTTCTACCCTCCAAAAATGGTTCTTTACAAGCTCTCCAAGGTTCTACAAAATTTGGGCCTTCCTCATACAAGTTCTTCAATTCATCAAAGCCTAATACCTCCACTCTCATATTTTTCAGAAAATTTCTTCTCCTACTCAAAGCATCAACAACTCTATTTAACTTTCCACTCCTATTCTCCAAAAAAAAAGTATAGCTCTACAAGAATTCTACTCATCTCATGTGTCTTTGATTCAACTTACCCTGACTTTTCAAATATTGCAATGCTTGATGATCTGTATACAACAAAAACTCCTTAGGCAAAAATTAATGTCTCCACTTCTTCAAGGCTTGAACTATAGCATAAAATTCCTAATCATACACTGAATATCTTCTCCTAGCATCATTCAACTTCTCACTGAAATAAGCTACAGGTCTTCCCTCTTGACTTATCACTGCTCCAATTGCACTTCCACTTGCATCATAGTCTACTTGAAATACCTTACTGAAATCTAGTAAATCCAACACAGGTTGCTCAGTCACCTTCTGCTTCAACAACTCAAAACTTCAATTTGCTCCATATGTCCATCTAAAATCCTTCCTATCTCCTCTCATTGTTTCTGTCATAGGATTGCAAATAGAACTGAAATTCCTAATGAACTTTCTGTAGAAACTAGCCAATCCATGAAATGATATCACCTCTCCAATGCTATCTGGTGTAGGCCACTCAACAATCACTCTTACCTTCTCAAGGCCCATCTTCAATCTGTCCATAGATATCACAAATCTTAGATATACCAACTCCTCCTTCATGAAACTACACTTCTTAATGTTTATCAGCAACTGCTCTTCTCTCAACCTCTGCAAAACTTATCTTATGTGCAACAAATGTTCTTCTCTACTCTTACTGAAAATAAATACGTCATCTAGGTACACAATCACAAACTTACCCAAGAATTTCTTCAATACTTCATTCATCAACCTCATGAAAGTACTTGGAGCATTTTTCAATCCAAAAGGCATAACCAACCACTTATAAAATCCTTCATGTGTCTTGAATGTTGTTTTCCACACATCCCCTTCTTTGATTTTGATCTAATGATATCCACTCTTCAAATCTATCTATGTAAAGTACTTAGCTCCACTCAAACAATCCATAATGTCATCCATCTAGGGAAAAGGAAATCTATACTTCACCGTAATATTGTTTATGGCTCTAGAATTTGTACACATTCTCCATTCCCCATCCTTCTTAGGTGCAAGCACAGCAAGTACTACACATGGACTTAAGCTTTCTCTGATCAAAACCTTCCTCAAAAACTCTTGTACTTTTCTATTTAACTCCTCATTCTCTATCAGTGTCATCCAGTGTGCTGATTTATTACAAAAACTAGCTCCAAGAATCAAATCCATACAATGACTAATACTCCTTATAGGTGGTAATCCATCAGGTACATTATCTGAAATGATCTCCTCGTATTCTATCAGTATCTCTTTTATCTCTTGCGAGTGTTCTTCTACATGCTTCAAGTCTTCGGTCTTCTTAGGAACTAAGGCATAACACACATTCTCATGTCTCAACCCATCAAGGAATCTCCTTCCATCAACCAAACAAACCCTAGCATTCATACAAACCTCAACTATAGGAACATCTTCCAATGGTAACCAAATTTGCTTCATCCCATTAGCAACAATGGTGTATATATTATTATTTCCATCATGAATATCATGTCTATCATACTGGCAAGGCCTTCCCAATAGAATATGACATATATCCATAGGCATGATATCAAAAAAAACTTCATCATGGTAATTTCATATCTTTAATTTCACCAAACATTGTTCACTTACCAGTATCTTATGCTCATCTTGTATCCAAGCTATTTGATAGGGCTTCGAGTGCTTCAACCTTTCCAACTTCAATTTAGTCACCATTTCTTCTGAAACCAAGTTCTCATAACTTCCACTATCAATGATCACTTTGCAACATTTACCATTCACCTTGCATCTAGTCCGAAACAAATTCTTTCTCTAAAATGTTTCTTTCTTCAACTTACTTTGACACAATACTCATCTATTCACCAACACTTCTCCATCTTCTAGTTTATTAGATGATCCAACATGATCCTCCTCAACAAAATTTGTTCTTCTATTTTTCTATGTCTTCTTGCTTGTCTCTCCTTGATTACATTCAAATGCTCTATGTCCTTCTCCACCACATTTATAACAAGTTCCCCTAAATACTCTTTTCTCCTTATCATCCTTCCTATAACCTTCATTCTAGTAACCACCATATCCTCCTCTTCTGTAAGATTTTACATCACCTTTATGATAAAAATTATCATTCTTACTGGCCTCCTTATCATTATTCTGATCAAGAAAAGATCATCTTCCTCCTCCAGTAAAAGTTCTTCCTCTTTGAAATCTTCCACCTCTTCCTCTCTATCTCTGCTCATGTCTTTTATTCAACTTCTCTTCTGCTTTTAGGGCACACTGATATGCCTTTTCCACACTTTGCAACTTGATCAAACTAATTTCATCCTATATAGACAACCTTGAACCATTCACATATCTAGCTACTTTCTCAACCTCATCCTCCAAATGTCCAAATCTAATATTCAACTTATAGAACTCCTCAATATACTCTGTCACACTAGATTCTTTTTGCTTCAGATTTTGCAACTTCTTGAACAAACTAATCTGATAATTTGTAGGCATAAAAAATTTCTTCAACTTATTTACCATCTGATCCCATGACTTTATCTTTTCTTTTCCTCTTCTCTGCCTATCTACCTGCAAATGTTCCCACAAAATGGATGCATTTCCTCTCAACTTTGTACAAGAAAAATTCACCTTCTTATCTTCAGAGGTACCTTCAAATTCAAAATACTTTTCCATTTCTGCATTCCAATCTAACAATACATCTAAATCCAACTTACCATTATAATCTAGTGCATTGAAATGTGGTCTTGTACTCACTTTAGTTAGGATTCTTATATATGAACCTCTCTTCTCCCTGATCTAGGCCAGGTTACTCATCTCTTCCTCTTTCTTCATGTACTTCTCCTTCTTCATCACTCACATCATCAACTAGTTGACCTCTTCTTTGGGTCATTTCAACTGCATCTAATCTGGCAGCAATTCCTCTTAACATCTCCATCACAGCTGGATATGCATTTCCACATACTCCATTTCTACCATTTCTCCTTCCTGCCATCTTTACACAATTCCTCTACAGCTACAGGTCAGATCCTCAATCCGCCACCCCACAACAAATATTCAACAGGACTTCGCAAACTCTAATGACCTCGCAAGGAATGAATCTTGCTTTGATACCAATTTGGCATAGCCACGGTAGGAGGGTCATCAAAGAGAACAATCTGGACCATGCAGCAAGAGTAACACAACAAAAGTAACATAGAATATGGAGGAAAATGCAAATGGAAATATTCTCATTAATAGAAATATTAGTTACATTCAGCCAGCAGCATCTGGGCTTACAGATTAGGCTCACAGGCCAGACAAAATATACAACATTCTAACATGGTCCTATGCAAGCAAAAGTATTACATATCAAAACCCTATTATTCTTCTAGATCGAATTTTTTCATTCTAATTGGGTCTATTACAAGATTTATATCATATCCACTATTCTAGAAACATCTGTATCGGCCAAAGATTACATTAACCAAGAAAAGAAAATGTAATGTGCGCATGAATAGGTCAGCCTCAAATTTGAATTTCTCTTCAACAGGTGCATAAGATGATGTGTGCACCTATATTGGAGGTCAAGGACACTCCACGAAACAATTAAAATCACACCATTAAGATCCAAAAGTCATAGGGACAATCTGCAATGATCAAACAGGTCGAATAGTTTGAAATTATTCTAGTGTCGGTTCAAGAAACTGCGAAGAGATTCTCGAAGTGATAACTTGCTGGAAAAAGATCCAATCGCACTCAAATCTTGGAACAAGGAAAATGAACATGTAGACAATGTAATCCAAGATCCACAAGGTCTGGTGAGAAAAGATGATGAATCCACCAACATGAATTGAGTAAGAACAAAATAAGAACAAAACTGAAAGAAAATATTTTTGGTTGATGCAAGATTGCCAAGAACCAAGGATGCTCTTACATCACCTAGACTCCATCACCATTAAATAAACCTCCATCTTCTCCACCTAATACACCACCTCCTCCTCCTCCTCTTCCCAAAGATGAACCACCTCAAGAAGAGGAAATCCATATTGATACAACATTGGAGGAAGGAGAGATAGAGAAGGAACCTCCAAGAGAAGAAGTTCATATGGTGGAGGTGTGTGTCAAAGAAGCACAAAGGGAACCCCTTATGGAAGAGGAGGCCCATGTTGAGGAAGTTCATATGGAGGAGGTTTTTGCTAAAGAAAATGTGTAGGAAGAGAATTTGGAGGAAGAAGTTGATTAGACAAAATAAGTTCATGAGGAACAACTTCATGAAGTAGTTCATGAAGAAAGAGTTCAGGTAGAAGAGGAGATTGCACAAGAATCTAGGAAATGAGAAGCTGGGCAATAAGATGATGTTGAAGGCTCTCATAATACAGAGGTCTCCACTTCCCTTCACAGAGAAACATTTTTTGTTGTGCCAATATGCTTAAATCACACAATCCAAAGAAGGAAACAGACATATGTGGAAAGCTCAAAAAAAAGTATAAGAATATTATCAAAGGCTTTCCAATCTCCTATTCAGAGAAGAAAGAGAGCCTAAAGAATATTGACCATCACATTGGATGAGCAAGGGAACAGAACAAAGATAGTCATGCCAACGGTTGATAAATTTGAATCTAAAATAAGGCCTAAGAACTACCAAATCTGAAAAGTGGATCTTGGAGTCTAGAGCAGAGAAGGAGAGAAAAAGTCTCTCCAAATGTTTGTGTCTACAATTTTGAAAAGCATGCAAAAGGATGAAAACACAAAAGAGGAACTAAAGTCCCGGGTAGCTCAATTAGCAGCTTGTATTAATAATTTGATTGGGTTAGTTGATGCTACAAGCTACTTTGAAAGGTAAGGTTAGACATTCTGACCTAGATGGTTGGATCCCTGCAACACAACAATGGAAAGAAGATTTTTTGACTTTAGCAAACAAAGTGCTAAAGGATTTAATAAAGTCTTATCACTTAATTATTGATGAAGATAGTGTAGCTCAACAAGTTGTGTTGAGTATTGATGAATAATTGTTGGTTTGGGAAGATAGCATCCCAATTCTACATCAAATAAATGAAACATCAATGGAGGAACTCCTAAAAGTTGCAGTGATTGAAGAAGAAGGTCGGAATAAGCTTCTAGAATGGGTTAGAGCAATGGAGTTCTATGTAAAGGTTTTGAATAAATGCAAAACCAAGTTGAACAAAGACAAAATCCAAGAAAAGCAAGCAATGAATAGCATTCACCAGGCCATAGAAGAATTGGATTGTACATTTTGGGATATTCCTATGTTAGTGGGGACCACAGTAAAATGATTGAAGAGATGCAAGGTTAAATGCAGGGACAAGTAACACGGGTGGCCATTGATAAGATGATAAATAAGAAGGCTAGACTTTAGTCTCTACAGGAAGAGTTAGATACCTTCAAAAGTATACAGCAGCTAATGAAAAAATTAGTGTTTGATCAAATATTAAAGATCCAATACCATAAAGGGCCAATGATGGAAATGATGACCAAAGCAGTGCCATCATTTACTAGCAACTTCACTAAGTGACTAGAGACAGAAGATGTTGCTTTATTTTGTAATTTTTAAATAAAGTACTGATGCAAACTCTTACATCTAGATGAAAAAATAAAGGTTGGAATTGGAATTTTGAGAGCTGGTAGTTAGTTTTCAATTAGATTTAGCTTCATTTAGCTATTTTTTGCATTTCCTAAAGTTTAGCATAGTTAATTGAAACTCAAACTGGGGCAACTAGTTTTTCTTTTATTTAATTTCCAATCTGCTTTTAGTTAGAACTGAAGCATTGGAGGTAGTTCTAGTTAGCTTTTTATTGTATCCATAATTTTAGGAACTTGTATCTCTATGTAATTTTGATTCTGGATCATTTCAAAGGATTTGATTTTGGTGTAATTTTTGCAAGAAAACTTATACAATATCAATGTGGATTTTTCCTACTAACTTTGTGGAAATCTGAATTATTAATTAATCAAAGGGTTACGCCCATTTTACATGCATACAAATTTGGCATCATCATGGTGATGGTATGAATGTTTAAGTTCAATCGGAATTGTCAAATTAATGAAATCTTATTGGTAATTGTGGAATTAAGATTTCATCTTAGATCTATGCATGCTTGGCAACATTCTAATTTGATGAAATTTGAAAATCTAATGTGTGCCATGTTCCCCTAGAAGATTGCATTGTTGTTAGCGATAAATTTATAAATTGCTATTTATGTTAATAGTGGTTTGAATATTTTGTTTAAATGTACAAAAGTGATTGATGAAACATTCTTTATCATTTTCTATTAAATTAGATTTTATTTCAAATTTTCTTATTACCCTATTCTTCTTTTGACTTTTATTTTAAAAATCAGTTATGAATATCTGAAAGAGCATTGCATTAATACAAATCTGCTATAGATCTGAAATGCAATCTATTTTCTAAGTAGTTAAAATTATTATTTTTTGATTGCATGTTATTTCTAGTAAGCTTAAAAGGTAGGACCCTTGTAAAAACATGTTGACAACAAACATTGTGTTGTCCCACACAACTAAGAACTAGTTATACAGGAACCTTGGAGTAGTTTCCTACTTTTCAAGAGAAGCAATAAACACTTATTTCTTAGCACATTGTAAGTGATTAAAATCACCCTCAACAGCTCCCAAACAAACATTTATAGGAGTAATTGATCACTCCAAGGTAAGTAGAGCTCCAAAAAATTCACCTAAACCTACACAAGAATGCAAAAAATCTCCAAACAAATAGGGATCTTACCTCCAACCTGTAGGGATGCTCTCAACCCACCCCCGATCTAGGAGGCCTTCTAGGAAACCCATGTTTCACACACACAAGGAAAGAAACATAAACATGTTTTCTCAACATAATAATCACAAAATATAACTTCCATAAAAACCAAAAGGTTCACAACACAAGAATCTTCTTCATGATTCAAAATAGGGGAGATAAGGGGACAACACTCCAAAATGGGAAAAATAAACTAAAGAGACTATTTTTAACACACTATTTTCTCAATTATTTTCACTCTTCCTTCACATTATCATAAAAATATACAACCATACCCTTCTCCTATCCAATAGCACCAATATGATAAAGGTACTCATACCCAAGACTTCTTCTCAAAGGAAAAAGAATTTCCCCATGAAGGGTCCAATCTCTCTGTACCCCTCACTTGGGATGCTCTAATCAAGAGGGAGAGTGTATCTCATCACAATCCATCCCAAAAATAACACAAAACGTATGAATGAAAAATAATACACAAAGAAATTTACTCACAAAACTCTATTAGCATACATCTACAAAAGCATTCAAAACAAAGCTACATCAAAACAAACCTGGAATCCTACCTCTCCAAGATTCCAAAGGATTTGATGAAGATATTCAAGAAAACTCCACTCTAAGACGCATTCCCTCAAATCCAAGCTCTTCAAAATTCTTTATATCCCTCTCAATTACATAAGACAAAAAAAATGAACAAAAATACCTTCATCCTCAAGAGGGGGATAAAAAGGAATTCCAATTTTAAAATCCTTCTATTGAGAAGTGACACTTGTCACCTTATCATCCACCCCCAAGAGCGTCTCTCCCCACTTTCTCTCACATGTGTGAGACATCAAAAAGTGAGGAACTCTTGAACACTCTTCCACATGGAGAGCTTCCAAGTCTTCTCACATATGTGTGAGTCCTTGTTCTTAGACACTCTTCCTCATGAGAAGCTTCCAAGCGTGCTCACATATGTGTGTGTCATTGGGAGCTAATCAATGCAAACAAGAAATTTGGAGAATGGGATGGGATGATGACAAATCAACCATCCCACTTGTCAAGCCAAATCTTTTCTCATCCTTCCCAAGGCATTTATGAGGGTACATATATTGGCTAAACCCTACGATAAGTAGCTCAAATGCACCTAAATCATAGTTACATACCTTAGAACCTTAAAGATACTAAAAAGAATAAGAAAATGACATTTAATGACCTTTTTCTAAACCCAATAAAGAGAACATATGAAATTAGAAAACAAAGATGCTAGGTCATCTCACATCCTAACCTAAACAACCTTATGACAAATTAAAAATAATAAAAAACACTTAACATTTCACATTACAACAATTAGCAGATAGAGACATTAGTCCCTTGATATGGACTATAGTCAAGCATGACAAGGTTTATTCACATTAGGGTTTATAGAAGACCTCCAAATTTCCATGCATGGAAATTACCTGCACACTTGATTGCACATGTTAATACATCCATATAATAGTATCCAAAGAGATAAATTGATTACATACATGATCATACATTTGATCAATAATCAAATTCATCACATTCTCAATGAAATATCACATTAATTCTTAGTAATATTTTGATTCTATTTTAAACACAATTCTTATAATCTCAAGTATGAAACGTATATAGAGGCATCCCTTGATTCAAATTTTGATAATTAATAATCATAGCATAACCTAATTCAGCTTAGGAATAAAATCATTAAATAATCAACTCATATTAATCACATAGGAAATGCAATACCTAATTAACCATCAATCATAACAATGTCATCATAAGCATAATAAGTTATTCTACACACGCAAATCATCACCAAACCATAGTTTAATACTAGCATCAAATGTTCATCATCATAGTAATGAGTGACAAATGTAAAGTGTCAAGATGAAAATAATCCAAGTAGCATGAATGTCTAGGTCACCAAAGGATGGTCCTCATAAAAAATACCTTCTACATGTACCTAAGGAATGTTGTTCAACACACATCAATATTCATTAACCTTTAGTTTTATCCTTCCATCACTAGTGCAAGAGGTAACACACTTCTAGTGGGCTCTCTCATCCTCCATCATTCCTCTCCTTAGAAGGAGTTTTATCATATGGTTTTTCTCTTCTTTTTTTGCACAGGCAAGGGCAGAGGCAAGGATTGTGTGTACACTCCTTTTCTACCTTGAGGCCTTTCAAATTATGCATGAGTACCTCATAAATATTATATTTTCAAAACCCATTTATGTATTCCCTAAGCTCTACATAAGAATGGTTGTTTGTGTTGGTGTGCATTATTTTATTTCTTGCATTTAATTTATTACATTATATGCATGTAAGATAGCATAAGCTTGCTTAAGTAGGAATCTACTTAGGTAGGTTGCATTTGCATCATGTGGCTTGTACTTTCCTAGTTTTCTTGAGTTATGAACACAAGTAACTACATCTCATTTACCCCACATTGGTTTTACATTCACATATCTTGGTGTTGTATCATATATATACTAACTTGCAGCTCTTATTTAAGCAATCTAAAATCTTGTATCATTTGCATCCTTTTATAGAGTAGAATTATTCTCTTATTTGACTTTCTTTTGTACTTTTAGTGAAGCTCATTAATCTTGGGTAGCTAATTCCATAGCCAAACCATACATGGTATCAAAGATTCTAAGATTGCTTCTTGTTAGCCTTTTTGGAGATCCAAGTATAGATCTAAAAATTTAACAAATGCTATAATTTTTTTGAAAAGTTGAGTATGTATTTCTCTTGCATTGAATCATGATCTAAAAATTAGAAAAAAATGATAAAAATACCAAATGCTAAGAGGTTCCTCTTTGTGGATTTGTATTGCAAGTATTTTTTGGAGCTTGGCAGAGCAAACCTGAGTTAACAATTAAGTGTAGAGCATCTAAGAAAGTCAATCTTATCTTTTGTTTCATCCAAATTGGACATAAAAGACCAAATCTATAATTGAAAGAATAGTTTTATGTTGATCATCTACATATCATTCATCATTTGAAGCATTTTAGGGGGAAATTAGTCTTTCCATTATATCAAAAAAGCCCAAAAACCCCAATTTTGACTACTAAATCATCCAAATTGGACAACTATACCCAGAGTTCTCAAGAAAATATTATACTCTACTTTGTCATTTTCAAAAAAATCTAAGAAAAATATTGTTTAGGCCATCCTAGTGTCAACAAATCTACAACTAATACAAAAATATTTTGCTAGTATTACTTTTTAAAATAAAAATATTTTCTACAAATGTATTTTGACTATTCCCCAGGGGTACAAGGTATTGTAAGTCATGGGTAACCTATTTCTTGTGGGGGTGCCAAGTGGCACAAGTACCCCACCATTATTGATATCTCTCCACTAAAAATAATCCAAATTTCCCAATTGGTAGTAATCCTTAACCAATTGGAAAAATATTCTCACAACCAAAAATTTTCTAAATCACCTTCCAAAACAATTTTTACCATTCTAGTCTAATAGGATATTTTCCAACCATAGGACATGGTTTTCAACTTGACATGCCATTTTGCAATCAACTAAGGAAATTCTAGATTGGCAGGGAATATTTAGTTAATAGAGGGCATATTCTCTAACCTAGCATCTTTTGACATTGGCTCTAGGTCAAAGTGACATCATCATTTTTCTCCCCTCCAACCTAGGCCCCTTCACCATTTTTGTTTTGATTTTGGCAATCATACTTCAAATGCTTCATTCTTGCTCATATTGGCTCATTTCTTCAAGCAATTTTTTTTATCTAGGTTAATTTTTTAGGAGCTTTGTAGTTGTGTAGATGATTTTTTATTTTGGTGTTTATATTTTCCAAAACTTGCAATTTTCATGGGTGATGTTGAGTAGTTCTTGTTTTGAGAATTTTTTAGGCTTCTTTTGAGCTCATACAAAATATTTTTTTGTTCTTTTTCTAAGTGCATATTTTCAATGTACTTCTCATTGGTGCAGTTTGGTTTATCCCATTCTATAACAAAATTGTAGTTTGATCATTGTGGCCTTATTTGGCTTCTTTAATACACTAATATCATAATCATTTTGTTGATTAGCCAAGTGGCAACTATAATTTAACTATGTAAAGTGTCGTCATCATTTTTTGATGGGGGGTTGTATTAATTGAATGAATTTTGAGAAGAGACTAATGTAGGATAAAGGATATGTAGTCACATTGCGCCAATAAGTACATGAAAAAATTATGCATTTATTGCAACCAATAATGTTTTGTATGAGCTCAAAGGAAGCCCTAAACATTTCTAAAATGAGAACTTATTAGCATCACCTATGAGAATTTGTAGTTTCTAGATAATATTAATACCAAAATTTTAAAAAATGAATTGCATTGTTGCAAAACTCTCAAACAAGTAGTCTAAATAAAATAAAATAAGGCTAAAAAATAAAATAATTGATAAAAATGAAGTTTCTAAAGTTTAAAGGTCTACATCTCCTTTATTCCACATTCACATCTCTTAGTGATGTAACTGGAATTTTGTATCATTTGCATATTTTGATAGAATAACATTGTCCTTTCATTTGGGGTATCTTTTCTATTTTTATTGCAACTCCTTAATCTTGAGTGATTGAATCCATAATTAAATATTATTGTTAGTGTAATTATTGAAATGTACCTTACATTAAGTTTACTTAGGTAATTTTATTTACTTACTTTGGTAAACCAATAAATAATTATACATGCCAATTCCCTTGATTAATGGGATTTTTTACAACCTCTACCCCATTCATCTCCTTCATTGGTGGTAGTTAGTTGTCATCTCTCCTTCATCAAGCAAGTTCATTTGACACCTCTACTCCTACATGTTGAGTTAGTCCTCTAATCACTAAGTCTAACTCAATCTCCTTTAAGGCATTTATCACCTTGCCCTGTGCATCATAGAGTACTATTCTAATTTAAGACCATTTTAGTCCATGAGAAATTTTGCATCACACAAAAAACAAAATAAAAGTAGGATAAGAAAATATTGTCTTTGTGTGTGAATTCTCTATTATTTGGCATGATAGGGATGATTTCAAAAAGGTTTAGAAACACTCCACATGGATTCAATAGCATCAATTTATTTCGCTTCTATAGCAACTATGAAAACTTCATCAACCACTACTATGCACTTTAATAGCCATTGTGACTAGTTCTTTAATGAAAATACTTCTTAAATGACGACTTCATATGAGCTTAAAATGGGATGTCTTTTAGAATGTATATTTTTTTTTTAGAAGCATGAGTATCTAGTCATATTTTTCATAGCAACACACCTTACTTCTAAAACATCTATGACTTCAATAGCAACAAAAATGACTTTGGTAGAAAAATTAAAAGGATATTCGATCTAGGTGATTTATGGTGGTGTTAACCCTTGATTCACCGGGCTTGCACTTTATTTCATGTTATATCAACTTATTTCATGACTTCATCATCTATTAATTGGTACCATTTTTGTGACTAATTTAATCTTTTATTAAATATCCCAAAAATGGCCAAATTGTTTTGAAAGGTGAAAGGGAAACATCTAACATTTGAGATTTATATCCAATCATTCTTGAGAGAATTTAGGTGAAGAAAAAAAATTGAAATTGTTATAAAAGCCTTGGGCATGCATAAAAATCCTAGGAAGGTCACTTTTGGATAAAATAATACTTAAAATTTTTAAAAATAGAAAATAAATGATCAAGAATGAAGAAAAATAGTTAGGGTGGGTGCATTGGGGATTGTAAAATCATTAAAAATTCATAGAGAGTAGTAGATAAATGTAGGGGTCAAAGAAAAACCATTTTAGTGATTGATTTTTCCCATAAAGGGGTAGCCCAAGCATGTAAATTGGATTGATTGGGAAAGAGATGAAGATAATCAAATATGTGGGTCGTGTTTGAGTATCATGCAAAACATGGAGAGGTTAGATTGAGAGGATTATTTTCATCCTATGCATAGACCAACCCATTGACATTTTCCTATACTTTTCCAAGTAATAGTTTAGGCTCATTTTTAGCCTATTGTATGCCTTAAAGGAAGAGTTATTTTAGTCAATAAAATTTATCATTGTTATGGCTTCTATGAGGCATTTGTTTTGCATTTTTTGTGCGAGTGGCTACTAAGAAAGGTGGTCTTCTACACCTGTAATATTGAAAGTTACAATTTTTACTTCTACACCTGTAATGTTGAAAGTTACATAACTTTGCAATTTCATGTTATATTTTATGTCCACTTTAGTTTCAATTTCCTTAATGTTTCTTGAGGCTCATTTTAGCCCTTTATTTAGTTGTTCTACTTCTCATGTTGCTTAATTTTTTTTTTCTTGTGGTCTCTTTTTGTCAAATATATATGTAACTTTGTATTTTTTTGGTGTCTCATCATTTTTAGCCCAAATTGTTTGGATACTAATGCAATGCATGGACATCTGCACAAAATCCTAGTATCCCACAATAGTTTTTATTTATTGGTCATTTATGAGAATTTTTCATTTGTCACCTTTCCAAGATGAATTCAAATGGCTCATCAGATCCTTCCTATTGCCTCCTCTCTCACTTTTGAAATTATCTCACTTTTACTCCATATCTCAATCTCTTCTTACAACCTTGGCACTTCACAACTTCATACAACTCATGTTTGGCTTTGATTCCTCCATGTAAGTACCTATCCAATTGAAATATAGTCTGGGGTGGGGGGACTATCTATATCCCTATCAATTTCCCTCCTTCCCCCAATTATAAATAGTAGGGGTAAGTGGCCTCTCATAAACGTACACCAATGTTTAACTTTGGTTCCTCCATGTGAGCACATGAACCTTCTATAATGTTCTTACTCTATTTTAACCAAGTGATATTGTTATTGTATTTGTCTATCTTTCTATTAGTCATTTTTTTATTACATATTTCTTTGTTATTGTGCCCCTAAGCACCTTGGAATCCTCACATCCCTTCTTTCTCATTCTGATTTTCCACTATTTCACTTGCACTACTCTTACCATTCCTGCACACACTTGGAATAGGAGCACACACACACTATTTTTATATCTATATATTGATTTCTTGACATGAAGGTAGAAACACCGAAGTGGGGGATTGACTGAGACAAGCCCCTAAATATCCCCAACAATTTTCTTGTTCTTTGTAGCTACAAATTTATTTAGATGGAGATATCTAGCTACTTGGGAGCTTGGTTATATCTTCTTCTTTTCATTTCATTGTTATTTTAATCAATCTCTTTCAATACATTAGTTTTTTGTATTGTTGTTTTATCATTCTATTAGCGAATTACTTGACATAATTTTTGGTTCACTCTTTGTAAATGCAAGTTGTATTTTTTTGGGAAAAACAACACCTTTAATTTTCTAATCATAGGAGACGACAATGTGTCACACTAGCATCTAGTCTATTAGCCTCCATATTTTAATATTAAATTCATCTCTTTGTATCATTTACTATTTTGAAATCAAAATATGTAAATTCATATTCAAAAATTGTGTAAATTGTATTTCATTCATTTCTCTTATTTTTTGACAATTAGAATTTACATTCTCTAAGTTCTAAAGTAGTACTAGATTTCTAACTTTGTTGAAAAATAATAAAATACATTTAATTTAAAACTAATTAATCCCAATGTAAAATAGTGAAGAAACATTTGGCTAATACACTTTAGTTAAATTGGTATTTTTCCTTGTTTACAACATCAATGACTTCAACAAGAAGAAATAAAAGGATAGTTATCTAAGGTAATTTACGATGGCAATAACCATTAAAGGACCCCTTGCATTATCTTATGTATATATCAACTTATTTTCATGTCTCCATCATTTGTTGGTGGGTTACATTTTTGTGACTCAATTATATTGTATTAAACTCCCCAAAAAGAACCAAATCAGTTTTGGAAAGTGAAAAGACTATATTTAATGATTGGTATCTTTTATGTAATTATTCTTGAGAAAATTTAGGCAAAGATAAGCCAGAACATTGTAAAAACATTGTGCATGCATGAAAAATGTAGAAAGGTCAATTTTGGGAAGAAAAAAAAAACATGCTTCAAAATGTTGGAAATCATAAAATAATAGCCATGAATGAAAAAATGGTTCAAATAGGCATAAAGACAAATTGAAGGTTGTTCTAGCACTATAAAATCACTAGAAATACATAGAGGTAAGAGAAACACTTTTTGTGACTAAGGATTGTGTTCACCTTGGGCATTGATTGGACCATTTCCATTTTTTGGAATTTTTGCATGTAATAATTTAGGCTCATTTTTAGATTAGTGTGTACATTGAATGTAGTGTTATTTTAATTAGTGAAAGTTATCCTGTTATGGCTTCTACAAGACATGTTTTGTGTTTTTGTGTGAGTAGTTGCTAGGTAGAGTTGTCTTTCATTTGAACCCTTCCCTAGATTGCATTAATTTTTTTATTTTGCATGCCTTGTATGTGTGTGTGTATGCATCTGTGTGTGTGTGTGTGTTCGTGTGTGTGTCAGCATTCTCATCTTGTTTTCATTTAAATTAGTGTCATCTTGTTTTTTTGTTCATAGGGAGATTTAGTTACATTTTGAGCCCAAACTCGAATCAAGAGAGTGGTTGAGGGGAGTGAGAATAGAAAGAGAAGATGATGGGGAAGCTACGTTCTAGAAACTTGAAGATACTACTCAAAGTTTCAATGTTGAGAAGAAAATGGGCATAATAGAAAACATAATGTTAGTCCTAATCTCTGAAATGGGAATCTCAAAGAACACAAAAGAAAAAACCAAAGAAAGTAGAGATGTAGCTAGGTGAGCCTTCTAATAGAAGGTTCTTCAAATAAAAGGCAAAGGTCAACATACAAACTTATGATGGTGAGATTAGTGTTGAGAATTTGGACCAATGGGTGTCCCAAATGGAGGTATAATTTAATCTTTATCAATTATCTCCACGTCAAAGATCTATTTTGCAAGGTTAAAGCTTCTCAAACATGTCCTTACTTATTGGTAAGAGAGTTATGTGCACTTATTGGAACTTAGGCAAGTGCCACCTATTTTGAAGTGGAAAGACTTGTAACTAATCCATAAACAACTTTATCCTATATTCCATGAAGAGGAGCAAGTGATGCAATAACATTACTTGAGAAAAAAAGAAAGGACAAATCATGCAAAACTATACAAGTGAGTTCAAAGAGAGTGCAGTCCAAATGGGAAAAAATATCATGGATCAAGAAGTGCTTAGAAAATATGTTGGAGGATTGTTTAATCACTTGTACAAGCATGTTCTCATAACCAAGCCCCAAGATATAGACAAGAAATGTGTTCATGCACACTATCTTGAAGCTAGACAAGAAGGGGCACTCTTTTAGCAAGAACAAGCAATGGGATAAGCAAAATTTTGGTGGTAGTAAAAGGAAGATTAGGGTGAAGGAAAGGGTCAAAAAAGTGCTACTTCTACTACTAACACAAAGATTCGGGGAAAAGGTAAGTACCATTTCTCCCATAGTGACAAAGATGCCCATTTAAAGGAGAGATGTTGGAAGCCACACCTTGAGTTAGCTCCTTCCAATGAGAAGGGTAAAGATAAGAGTGCCATTTATATGGAAAATGGCATAAAAATCAATGGATAATCTAATAAAAATGAGTACCTATTGTTGGGACTCAATTCTAACCTATCATTTTTTCTTGAGCCCCTTCCTTTCATGTGCCTGTGTATCATAATCCCTCATCAATAAACAATCTAGGAAATTTCAATAAAGGTCATGACTTGCAGTGTGTTCTTAGTTGTGTGTTCCCTTCCGTTTCCTTCGGCCTATTTTCAAAAATTCCAAAATAAAAATTTTGGTTAAGTAAAATGATTGGAGCTTTCATAGGAACCAAGAACCATTGGTTCCAAATTCCCATGGAACCCCCAACAAGAATGTATGATGGCATCATTGAAGACAAAAGGAAGCAAAGGGGAAGGTGAATGCATAGACAATTCCTACTAGGTGTTTAATTGCTAATAAGGAAAAGCTAATGGTTGTGCAGGTTGGTGGTGGAGATTCTCGATGTGTATGTATTTCCTAATGGCTAGCAACCAATGGGAGGAGTAAAGAGGGTCGATAGAGAAGTGTATTAGCCCATGTTGATTGTGTGTAGCATGTTGAAGGCCTGACAATGTGTTTGTTGTGCATGCCCACTCCACCTACTCATAGTGATGACAACAATTGCTCAACTACCTAAATTGAATTTTTTGGTCCTCCTTCCATCTACTGCATCCATTTTTGGGAAGGATTTGATCTTGGATCATGGATTTTGAACCATGAACAATGTGATGATTAAGGTTAATTCCCTCCTACTATTGAAGGCAATTTTTAGTCATTTTTCAAGGTTGGTTGATGTGTGGTCCTCAAACGCCAAGGAAATTGTAGGTTAACCATTAAATCTAATCCAATTTACTAAAGGATTACAGACTTGTAGAATAGAAGAAGACTAGTATTATAATGGGATTTTGTTGGAGAATGTCATCATGGCATTAATGTATTCAAGAAGATTTTCTTAATCATAGTTAGGGTAAGTTGGATGAATGTCACAACATTCTGAAAACATTGCAAGGTTTGTAAGGATCTTTCTCACTTTATGTATGGATATATGCAATTGTGTTTTAGATTAATAAGTATGCTTTGTTGTAAGATTTCATGGTCATTGTTGTATGTAAATGCATAGTTGCATGTTCTTTTTTTCCTATTTGTTCTCTTCTCAATATGTTGTGACTCTATTGCCTAATAGATAGGCTCCGACCTAGAACCATTCACCAATCTCAAATCATTTAAAATCAAATCATTAACCAATAGTATAGAGTAGAAGTAGCTTATGTGCATTCATAACCTTGAAATATAACTAGGAATCTATCTTCAATGAGTAGCAAATGAAGTCATTTTGTGCAGGTAATGATTGAATAGCTTTATCAACTATATAGGGATTTTACGCAACCATTTTTTCTTAACTTAGTGATAGTATTTGGGGTTCAGAATGCAATTGGGTTGGTTGTGTAATGACATATAATGTATCCCCTTATATTTTCACACTTTTTGGGGCCCTCCATATTAAATTGAGCCTAATGTTGCCTTGCTTTAGTGTTGTAATGTGTCTAACACATTCACATTAAGTCTTGGGCCCTTGTAAACTAAATGAACTTAATTATGTCTTATTTAGGTTTGTTGTAAAGTGTACTCTCACACTTTCACACTAATCTAGGGTTTCATTGATAAATTAGGATTCTTTATGCCTTATTTAGCCTTATTTTACATCCACAAGCCTTAATTAATGCATATTTCCAAGATTAATCCTAACATTCACCAACATCCAATCATAATTCATGTGTTTTTTAATTGTATGGCCTAGATTTAGTGATCTCGAACTCATACACCACCTTGGGTGTATGGGTCCCACCTAAGTTTTGGGGCCCCGATCTGAATTTCAAATTAATCTAAGCCTTTCTTGATAAATGTGTCTCAAAGCCTAGCCTAATGGGACTCATATGCCACAACTGGCGTATGAGTCATGTGTGGATTAAACCTAAATTAAATTCAAATTCTTGGTGGAATTTTACTCTCCTAGATCTAATATCAACTTGTAGTGTTGTAAATTCACAAAATTTGACATAAACAAGTATAAATACAAGCTTATTTCACTCATTTTCACCTAAGGCTTTCAAGAGAGCATTCCTTATAGAAAATTTTAGTTCACAAGAGCATTCAAGAGTTTACAAGAATATTCAAGGACATTCAAGAGCATTCCTAAAGCATTCAAAGGCATATTTCTTCATCATTTGTTGCAGCAATTCAAGATCCATTATCATGTCAAGGTCATCAAGCATCTAACATGTTGTTGAGCTAGTGTTGTGATGTAGCATCCTAGATTCATTTGCAAGCATTGTTTCACACCCAATTCAAGATCAAGATCTACATTCTACATGGCCACTTCATGTTAGATTATTGATTTACATCCCAAGACATCATTCATGGTATCATTGTTCTTGTTTCATGTTTCATTTTTTCATCATATGATTTAATTACCTAAATGGGGTTTGACCAATGCAAACCCCTATTCCCTAACAATCAAGAAGTTTTTCTCTCTCTACATGTGTGATTGCAGATCTAGGTGTCTTGGAGCTTGAAGATCCTTTGAAGATTAAGTTGCAAGATTGAGGAAATTTTTCAAGTTGTCACCTTGTTTGCAAGATCACAGAAAGTCACCTACAGGTCATAATTCAGAGTTTCAGACCCAGAAAAAAAGTGTGGAAGGAAGAGCAGAGATAGGAGAGCATATTCAGGTCTTGACCCTCTAAAATTGTAGAGTGGGACTTGTGTGAACCCCAATCCGAATACCTGCAAAACACAATGAATAAACACATTAGTTAGTCAATTGCAAGCATGAACAATAATTCCCCATGAAATCCATTTACACAACTCAAACTAGGAAAGAAAACAATGAAGAACACAATGAAACAAGAAAATATAGATTTAATCCTAATTAGCATAGCAAACATATGATCCCATGGGGGAATTGGTGCCAATTTGATGTGAAAATATGCCCTTTCCCAATTCCTAAGATGCAAGCTTGATGTGTTGAAGATATTTGATCCACTTTCTTAATGAAGAATGAGAGTTCCAAGCCAAAAATCTGCAAAAACCTAGCTAAGAACTCAATGGAAATGGATGAAATTTGATAGATATTTGAGCATGGTAACTTTGCATATTTGTGGATGATCAAATGAGGATATGAGCTCTTTATTAATAGAATGTCAAGATGGATGAATGTCCAAATTTTAGCAATGTGGGATGAGCATTCATCCAATGGCAAGATGTCACTTGTCAATCTATGAGTGGGTGGAGGATGTGCAAGATTTGAGAATTGTGCCAATAAATGCATATTTTTGAATTTCAAATTTGTTGAAATGACTTGTAAGAGGGAAGGGAAAATGCAATAAATGCCACTTGGCTCAAGGAAAAGGACATGTAAGATGAAGTTATTGCCTTGTTGGATGTACATGTTGACTTGGAATTTTTGAATTCAAATTTGAGGGAATATTCCAAAAGATGCCTTGTGAGGAAAATAGAGATTTAATAAATGAATTAAATCTATTTTCATGTGCAACTTGAAAAATCTAGAGGATGGGACATGATAAGAGATTAAATTAATCAAGGGTCAATTAATTTAATAGGAGATTAGATGATGTGCCTATTTGACTTAAATTTGTGGATTTATTTCAATCAAATAAGAAAGGAATATGATAAGAGAATAATTAAATAAGGGTTTTGATTTATTTAATTAAAAGAGATGGTGTTAGATTAAATCAAATAAGGTTTTAATTTATTTTATTTAATAGATATACTTTAGAGATTTAATCAAATAAAATTAATTATTTAATTAAATAGGGATAATTAGATCAGATGATTGATTTAATTAACAAAGGAGAGTGACTTAATTAGATAGAATGATTTATTTAATTAAGAGAGGCATATTGATGAATTTAATCAAAATAAGGGGATTTGATTAAATGGTTAGACCGAGGGATGATTCAGGATGAAACGATGTTAGTAGTCAAGATCAGATGCACAATATCAATCGGTATATTTTACGTGTCTATATTTTGCCCCTCTTTGAAGCAATGCACTTGTTGCATTGGTTCAAAGAATAGACGATCTGGATCAAAGTTGAAAATTTTTCATCATTCAAAAATCTTGCCCCACTAATGCCTGGTGAGAGAAAACATGCCAATATAATGCCCCCTCGAGAGATTGGATAAAAATTTCAATTTTTGGGTGATCTCGCAAAAAAAGAGGACAAAGTGCCTGACAGGTCCGAAAAGGCTCCGGGAGGCCAAAAACGTGTCTAAATGCAATAAAACGATATAAAACAAGCCTCAACTAGACAAAAATAGGTTCGAGGGTCCAAAACCCTAGCAGGATAGCCAATCAGGGTGAAAAACCCTAATTTTCAAGCTTAAAAGGGGCCCGAGGGGTCACTTTCAAGTCATTTTCAAACACTTCCAATAGCAACCTTGAGATTTGAGCTCTGACCTCCTGATTCTATGGTGCAACGACAGCTTCCCTTGTACATTTATGATTGAGTTTAGACGTACCAGCAGCCACTTGGCATCAGGGCACCGGTAGGTGACCCTCACTTGACCTTTATTTCTCGCTTTTCGTGCATATTTATTGCTTTAAAAGTCGATCCTTCTATAGTGGCGCTATATAGCGCCTTACAGAAATCAAACTGCATCGCTCGGTATTAAATAGTGTCACGGCGGTGTAGTTCAGAGTTTAAAAACTCGGATGCTGAGCTCAGGGCTGGCGGGGGGATTTGAAAAGTGCGACGCAGCGATCCTAGATTTTGCTCGAAGTGTGTCGCTGGAAGAGAAAGTGCACCGCAGTGGTGCCATTTTGGTCTTTTAGGCCCTAGCGTTGGATTGCAACACCATCACGGGTTGCACCGCTGGAAAGGTTTTTTGAACGTCTAGCGAAAAAAAATTAAAAATTTTAACATGGTGACCTTCCTTGATGCAGGACGCAGCGAGGGAGCTCTACTCTCGAGAGCACAGGTCGCGAGATTTTTCTGGCTATTTGCAGGACTTGAGTGATAGGGATCAGGATCGACTCCAAATTGTGAGGTTATGGTACATTGTTTACATGGCGCCCATCTGCACTCACTTAGGGATGTTGTCGGTGTTGGCCGAGAGATGGCACAGCGAGACATCTTCGTTTCATCTTCCCACCGGCGAAGCCACTATCACCTTAGAGGACGTTTGGTGTATTTTGAGATTGTTGATTCATGGTTGCCAGGTGATTTTTGACATGGACGAGGGGCGCAAGGCTTGCCACAGAGTCCTCACCACATATGAGATTATTTTTTTGTGAGGGGAAAATAGAGCTCAAGCGGCACAAGATCTTGTCACCTCCCTTCCACTGGGTGATTGCATCCATCATTTCGGATCTCGTTGCCCCTTACAAACAAGGGCGATACTTCAGTCCCAGCTGGGGATATTGTTGGGAACGGATGGTTCGAGACAGGTCAGTTCATTTTTCTTGGGGGCCAGTGCTTCTAGCATCTTTATATAGAGATTTACATGAGTACATGTACATGGATGGTAGAGCACTCGAAGCAGGGGTGACCCTTCTTCACGTTTGGGCATGGGAGCACATTGTTGTGCTTCAGTCGCGCATCATTTCAGTTCCAATGGTGTTAGATGATCCCCTCGTGTGGTGATACAGAGGCAGTGTGTCGTTTACACACACCGGTGAGCATGGGATCCCCTACTGGAGGAGGGTCCTCGACAAGATGCAAGTGTTTACGTGGCGACCATATCTTGGTCAGCCCGGATGGGCCGATGATGCTGATCAGTTGTTCTATGCCTGCCAGGACCATTTTATGTAGGGGCGAGAGCACACCATGATTGAGAGGTACTTTCCCAGGTGTGTGCAGCATAAATTTGGTGAGCCCCAGGAATGCCCTGATGATGATTACATAGTTGTTTTCGCCCACACCATGACACAGGTTTCATGGGGGCGGTATATTCCTGCTCCATAGGTCGTGGATAGCTTCAGGCAGTTGGTAGCTCGACAGGGATTGGTTCTGGCCTCTGCTTTGATTGACCATTCTAGGTGCAGTCCCATATCAACAAAGAGTTAGAGGTAGAGGGGGAGGGTGAGGATGGAGGGGTGATGCTCGACAGGTGCAGTCGGTTGTGCCTCCAGTCCAACCAAAGCAAGGTGATGTACTGATGTTAGACCAGTAGCAAGTGCCACCATGTGTACCACCACAGGGCGAGGATCAGCCTCAGGTATAGCCACGAGCACAGCCAGTAGGGCAGGTGGATCCTCAAGATGTGTTGATTGCACAGTTGCAGGCCCAGGTGCAGACCTTGACAGGAGAGAGGGATCAGGCCCGAGCTGAGAGAGAGCAGATGAGGGCTGAGAGGGACCAGGCCATTCAGTAGAGACAGGCTGCAGAGCTACAAGCAGCAACAAAGCTAGGCAAGAGATAGCAGCTAGAGATTATGGCAGCCTCCTCTTCCCAGGGTACAGTGTCTGTTCGATCCTATAGGGATGCCATCCGAGAGGCTGAGTACTATCGGAGGCATTATCATGAGGTCGTACCTAGAGAAGGATGGGTCCCAGAGTACTCACAATAGACTAGCTACAAACTGGCAGAGGGTGACGATGACAGGGGCAAGGGCAGCATACACGGGGATAGAGCTTGATCAAGATGAAACTTTTGCCTTATGGGCTCATTTTTGATAGCCCGTGGACCTTTTGTACTAATTGACATACATGTACAGTGATCTGATTTTATTTTGTACTATGACAGTTATTTGATGATATATATGAGCTGATGATGATTTTGATGAGATGCGATGTGTACTCTTTATTTATGCATGTATGGTTCTACTTCTATATGTTGTGCAATGATGTTATATGATGCTTATATGATGTTATTTGATGCTATATGATGGATTTATTGATGCATTTATTTCTGATGATGTATGCATTATGATTATGACTAACAGATCTATATTATGGCACCTTATGATATGCAAATGTATTTATGTGATGTGCAATGATGTTGTCTATATGATGATCTATTTATGTTGATGCAAATGATGATGTGATATGTGATATGGATTGTAATATGCAAAATGATATGATCTATGGTGTACATGTGAAATGATATGTGACTTATGTTTATAAATGAAATGATTATGGATGCATATATGCTTTGTATGTAATGAATTTTGTACATTTATGCTTATGTGGAATGATCAATGAATGATTTATGATGCTATTTATGAGATGAAATGAATGATGTAATGTGAATGTGATGGTCGTGATATGATGCAAATGAGATGGTTTTTTAAGATGCTTTGAATAACAAATATATTATCCTAAACATATTAAATGGTGATGTATTGTATGCGATGCATTTAATATGATGTAATGATATGTAATGATATGATGATGTTTTATGCGAAATGAACGTAATGTGTGAGATGACTTTATTATGCCATGCAAGTATGTATGTAAATGAATTATTTATAATGCTTATATACCTATTGTGTATGATTATGCATTTTGTGATAATGGTGAAATGATTATGAAATGCTTATGCAAATGAATGTTATGTGATGATTTATGTAATAAATGCAATCTTATGCATTGTAATGGATGAGATTTTATAAAATGGATGTGCTTATCTATAAAGGTGCTTGTAATAACATGTTTATATATGATGATGGAAATGTAATGTATATGTACCCTATATGATACGTTGATGCAATATGCTAATGATTTGTGGATGCAGGATTGATGACGATGGCGATGATGATGGTGGTGATGATGAACTGTCATAGTACCTTGTTAGCGCGATAAGCAAGAAGAGAAGAAGTCATTTCAACAAGACACAAAAATGATGAAAATGAAAATGATGATGATGATGATTACTTCCCAAGGAATTTGGATTTTCTTAGGGCCAATTTCCTTACGTTTATAACACACATGGTAAGATGCATCAAGGTATAGAAAATTAGGATGGCGTTGTACCCAGTGTGATGGACTTTGACTTGACAAACAAATAGGAGTATCCTTGTTCACACTTGACATACGGAAACCTTGCTAGGATGCACTTTAGAAGTTTCAAACACCTCAAACCAAAACATAGAAAGGTAAACCTATCAATGCAATAGTCAACAAGTTGTCCAAAACCTCCTCCATACATACCTAACAAAGCAAGTATTCGCCAAGGTTATATTACAAGAACATCCAACAAGCACAGCAGACAAAAGATAATGATCATTGCCCCATTTCTATTTCTATAAATCCTCTTGTTTGAATATCATCAAGAAGTCCTTGGAATGAGCGCAATAAGATAAGTCAAAAGATAAAGACAAAGTAAACAAACAAGCTAATGTTCTTCAATACCGCTAACCGAAATAGGGTTTTTTTTAGGGATAAAAACCGAAATTATTGCCAAAAGATAATGCCCATTGTAGGAAGGATTCATCCTAGGACATGTTAGAGGATGGTAGCACGTCATTTCATTTATCCAAAGCATTCTAAATGATGATATGGGACCAATTGGATGATAAGTTATCGATGCAAAGAGTTGACCAACTTGTTTATGCACTAACTTAGACCTAAGACTTGACGTTTTTGAGTTTTCACTATTGACCTGTTAGACCTGTTTCTGATTTCCTTACCAAAGATTGAGGATGACGATCATTTATTATGAGTGAGTTTATTTCGGGTGCAAGCGAGATGAGACGGATGGGTTTTTTTCAAATATTTCGATGTTTTTTTATCTTTTTGAGATGTTTTGAGGTTATTTTTGGTATTTTTCAAGATTTTCAAATGTTTTGATTTTTGATTTTCCAATGTTTTGGGATTTTCTGAGATTTTGACCAAGAAACTAACCTAAAGACCTATCATAAGGGCCTCGGGGGCTGATCAATAGATGAGCCTTGCCTACATTATACACGCAGAGACCACATAGTTCGACTAACAAGTTGACCGATTTACAGATGATGATATGCATGATGAGATGTCAATTTATTATGACAAATTCCTATAGGACTGACCTAAATGTCTTGGGGGATGATCAAAGATCAACCTTGCCTACATTCAAGCTCAGAGACAATGTAGTTTGACAAGACGACCCTATTTTTGGCTTTTGATGATTTTTTTGAATGTTTTTGGGATTTTGATATGTTTTGATGTTTTTGGATTTTCTAATTTTCTAATGTTTTTGGATTTTTTGATGTTGAGGATTTTAAGTACATGAATCTGATATAATGAGAACATGTCTTGCCCCCAGCGTGATGCAATAGACTACTTCGATAAAGGCAGGAGAAACTAACCTTGAGGATGGGCCGAGTAGTACTATGAGGGATCACGATAGGAAAACAAGACCAAGCTATGGTGTGAATGCAAGTGGATGGATGGAGATCCAACTGCGATGGATGCAAATCTAAATGAAATGGATGGTGGAAACGTAATAGATGGATGATATAGAACAAGCCATAAAGATCCTAGTGGATAGAAAGTGATTATTTACACGAGGCACCTGTTTGCCAAGTTTTTACCAAGGTACTTGCCCAAAGTGCCACCAAAGTGGTTTTCACTAGAGGACAATTTTTTCCTCTTTACTATTTTTGATCCTTTTTCTGATTTTTTTGGATTTATTTTTTTTTTCTTTTTGGATTTTTTGTTGTCACCAAGACACTTGTTTTCCAAGTTTTTGCAGAAGTAACCATTTTTTCAAGACATTTTTTAATTTTTTTGGATTTTTTGGTTCTATACCTTGAAAGATTTAGGCATAAAACTTTTTGAGATGAGAGTTATTCATGGGCTCTTGCAGAAGCTCCCCTTCGGGTGTTGATAACTGATATGCTCCTAACTTGTAACTTGTTGTGATAACGAATGGTCTCAACCAATTGGGTTCAAATTTTCCTTTGCTACATGGGTTTGGGACATTCTTATGATTTTCTTTTAAGACTAGTTCTCTGACTTGGAATGTCCTACTTCTAATTTTCTTATTGTAGCTCCTTTTGAGTCTATTCTGATAGACTTGCAAATGGTTCAAAGCATCTATGCGTCCCTCATCCAATAGCTCCAGCTCATTTAGTCTTGATACTCGGTACTCTTCATCTGTGATGAGGTTTTGTAGTGATATCCTGAGTGATGGGATCTCGATCTCAATGGGGAGTATTGCTTCTAATCTGTAGACCAGGAAGAAGGGGGTGGCGCTTGTGGGTGTGCAGATACTAGTTTGATAGGCCTAGAGGGTAGGATTAAGTTGTAAATGCCAGTCACGACCTACGTCATTGACTATTTTCTTGAGGATTTTAAGAATGGTTTTATTTGTAGCTTCTACTTGGTCATTGCCTTGGGGATAGTATGGGGTGGAGAAGCGATGTTGGATTTTGAATTTTTTGCATTAGTCACGAAGCTCCTGATTCTTGAATGGTGTTCTATTATCTAAGATAATGGCTTGTGGAACACCATATTGGAAAATGAGATAATTTAGGATGAAATTTGAAATATGCTTCTCTGTTATATACGTCATGGGTATGGCTTCCACCCACTTAGTAAAGTATTTTGTTGCAGTTATGATGAATTTGTGGTTGTTAGATGAAGTGGGTGTGATTTTTCCAACGAGATCTAGTCCCCATTGCGAAAAGGGCTATGGTGTGACGATAGGATGAAGCTCTTGAGCTAGAGCATGGATGAGGTCCCCATGTTGTTGACATTGTAGACACCTTCTAGCATAATCATGTGCTTCTCATTCCATTGTGGGCCAATAATACCCCATCCTCAGCAGTTTCTTGGCTATGGTCATTCCACTTGAGTGCGAACCACATATACCGTTATGTACTTCAGTTAGAGTGGTTAATGCCTCCTCAACATTTAAGCAGTGTATTAGGGTTCCTTCTATGCTCCTACAATATAGGGTATCTCCTAGGATGAAAAATTTGGATGCCTTTTTTACAAAGGTTCATTTTAGGTTTGAGGGCAAGTCATCGAGTATGACTCCTATACGAAGGTATGTGTAAATTTCGTGATACCAAGGATCGTCGGGACCAACAATTTCACACACATATTCTAATTATGGTACCTCGAATGTAGGCACAAGAAGCTACTCAATCAAAAATTCATATTTTGGAACGTTGTGTAAGATATCCAGCAAGGATCCAATTGTTTCCATGGCATCTGCTGCTCTGTTGTTGGTTCTAGGAATCTGCTCAAATGTAATTTTGATGAAGGATTCTTTAAGAGTCTCCACCAATTTCTTGTATGGAGTGAGCTTGTCGTCCTTGGTCTAATATTCATCGTTCACTTGATTTATTATCAATTGAGAGTCTCTGTATACTTTGAGATTTATAATGTTCCACTGTACTGCTATTCTGAGACCTATGGTTAAAGCCTCGTATTTCACAATATTATTGGTGCAGGGAAATGCCAGTTTGTAGGACCTTGGTATGCAATCTCCTTATGGGGTGATAAAGAATACACCGGCTCCTAATCCATATTATGTGTATGAGACATCGATGTACAATTACCAGTGGTCAGCTATGTTGATATTGAAAATAGATTCATCTGGAAACTCCGAGATGAGAGGATTCTCCTAATAGATTGGTGTTTCTGCAAGTTGATCTGCTATGACTTGGCCTTTGATTGCTTTCCGCTCCACATATTTGATGTCATATTCTGATAGTATCATTACCCATCTAGCCATTCTTCTTGTGAGCATTTCCTTTGATAATAGATACTTGAGAGGGTCGATTTTGGTAATGAGTTTTATTTTATGTGCCAACATGTAATGTCTAAATTTTTGTGATGCAATCACTACTATGAGACATTCTTTTTCAATGAATGAATAGTTTAACTCATGGCTAACCATTGTTCTTCTAATGTAATAGATAGCCCTTTCCATTCCATTTTCGTCATGCTGAGCTAGGAGAGCTCCAAGGGCTGCTGTTGTTGCTGACACGTATAGAATCAATAGTTTTCTTGGGATTGGTGGCATTAAGACTAGTGGTGTCAGTAGATATTCTTTGATTTTATTGAATGCCTCTTCACACTTGGTATCCCATTTGTACACTACTCCCTTGTGGAGTAGGTGAGAATATGGGTTCTATTTGTCCGCCAACTGTGCTATGAATCTGTCAATGGATTGGACCCTGCCTTGGAAACCTCTTAGTTGCTTTAATTTTTTTGGTGCTTCCATTTCGAGGATTGCTTTTACCTTTGTTGGATCTACCTTGATACCCCTCATTAACACTATATATCCTAGGAGCTTTCCTGATTGTACGTCGAAGACACATTTCTTTGGGTTTAATCTAACTTTGTACTCCTCTAGTCTGTCAAAGATGGCACTTAAGGTTGCTATGTGATATTTTCTCTTTCTGGACTTGGGTAAAATGTCATCAATATAGTCTTCAACCATCTTATGGATCATGTCATGGAATATCAATGTCATGGCCCTTTGATATGTTTCTCCTGCATTCTTTAAGTTGAATGGAATCATGTTCCAACAGTAAGTCCCCCATGGACAAGTGAAAGTATTCTTATGTTGGTCCTCTTTAGCTATCATGATCTGATTGTACCCTAATAATTCATCCATTAGTGACAACATTTCATGTCCAATTGTCATATCTACGATCATATCAATGTTTGGGAGTGGGAAGTCATCCTGCGAACATGCCTTATTCAAGTCTCTAAAGTCTATGAAGATTCTAATGCCCCCATCAGGTTTTGAAACAAGTACCAAGTTTGACACCCATTCTGGATAATCTATCGGTTGGATGAATCTTGCGTCTAATAGATTTTTTAGCTCCATTTTGACTAATAAGGCGATCTGAGGGTGCATTTTTCAAAGTTTTTTCTTAACAGGCTTTGCTTTTGGATATACTCCTAAGTGGTGTACCATGACCTCTGGATCAAACCCAGGCATGTCTGCATAGCTCCATGCAAATTTTATCTGTCTTTCTCTTAGGAAGGCTGCTAGGATCTCTTGTTCTTCTAATAGTAGTGATTCCGCATAGAATGTGATGTGCGAGACTTCCTATGTTCCTAGGTTGACTGGACTGCACTTTTTTGCCAAGACTGCTGATTTCTCTTGATGAAGAGATTTGAAAGGAAGATTGAATCCCCCATCCTCGGGTGCCTCAAAGAGGCTTTTACCATTGGATGCATCCTTTCTTTTTACTTTTTTTCTAGTCGAAGAGTGCCACAGTGTGGTTTTCACTCAAGGACTTAGATATGATTCTTAATTTTTCATTTTTGCGACTAAGGGATTCAATCATTTCCCCATAATAGGCCTTTGTGTCTAGCTCAATTATAAACCCTGCTTTGTGATCCCCATCTAGAATGTTATCCCTCAATCCCATGAATTTTGAGAGTTCCTTATCATTTTTGAATGTATAGAGAATTGGTGGTCCTCATTGGTCGTAGTCGATGAGTTGGGGATACACTAGGTGAACCTCATGATTTTGGTGGTCAGATTCAAAAGATAGGGTGATAATCATGAAGAGAGTGGTATCCTCAAATAACCTAGGTAAGTTGGTCATGGTATCCTCGTCATCACTACTACTACAGACGTCGGTTATATCAAATGTAAAGTTATCTATGACTCAACCTATAGATACTGGTAGGCGTAGTTCTGCTGGGGTTGGCTAAGGAGGATTATTAACTATTCTAACTGGAGTAATTTGGCCCCGTATGGTTATACTCAGCGGGGTACATCCAAGGCCAAGATGTTTTATTGGTTGCATCTCTGGCATGATAGGTATTATAAGCCCATTGTCCTTTTGCCAGGGTCTTTGATTTTTGTCCTAGCCCATTGCGAGCATCATTTGTAGGCCCTTGCTTCTGTCATCCATTGGTAAATCAACGGCTGGTCTCTCATCTTGATATAACATATGAGATGGATCCACTTCAATAACTTCTTGGCCTAGATCCCCCCAACTTGTAAAGGTGGGATAGTCCACAGGAGACGTTTGGGATGTGGAAGCTTCATTTATTTGTGGACATCCCTGTGATCTAGGAGATTGTGGTAACTATCCTACCATAAAAGCATTATTAGGGAGCTTTTAATTTCCACAACCGTTATCTTGGATGATGACCTTGATGTCAAAAATGGTGGGGATGGCAGTAGTGGCAGTTGTCTCTATCGTAGAAGTGGATGCGAGGGTGGCAGAATCGATGTATGGTGTGGATGGGCCCTCATCATTTTTTGGTACTTGGGGTATTTTATAATACTTTTCTTCAAGGCTCTTGCAATAGGAGAAAGGTTCGGGATCTCCATGGATATTCACTTCTTGTCCCTCATGTGTGAATTTCACACATTGATGGAAGTTTGACACTACTTCTTTCATTGCATGAATCCATGGGCATCCTAAAAGGATGTTATATGGAAAGTCAAGGTCCAAGACCTGATAAGTGGTTTCCATGATTGTGGGCCCTACTTGAATAGGGAGTTTGATCATGCCTTGGGACACTCTTTCTTGATCATCATATGCTCTTATGGTGATACCATTTCCTTTGTCTATAGAATCCTCTGATATTTTCAATTGCTTGATGAGACTGAGAGAACATATATCCCACATTAACCCTTCTAAGAAAAGCACATGAAAAATTAACCAGATTTAACACTATGCATAGATTCAAATTTGTAGAATCAACCAAGATGAAAGACAAACATAAATGGACAGAAAAATTTACATGGGGAAAACTGTTACAGGTAAAAAACCCCACACTCCAAAAGATCTAGCCATTGTATTATCAAGAACAAAAGAGTTACAATACAATTCAGACTTACAACCTTTACAGTAGTTTACACATCTTGTCCATCCAAAGAATATATACAACAACTGTAACTATTTAGAATCCTCACACAACATATAGTGCAGATCCATATCCTCTAACCATTCCATTCTCTCCTAGCCAACCTCTTGGCTAGCCCAACCCTTTGGCTTCTTAGGTTCACATTCTTTGCATCCTTAACAACATCATTCTCATTTTTCCCTTAATTGTTCCAAGATACCCTAACCACAACAAAAAAAGGCCACAAGTAGCTTAATCATCACAGACATGCAACCAATCATCATTTTCCAGCTAGTCTTCAATCAGGTCCCACTGAGACATTCTACACAGGTCATTGAGTCAGCCATCATCATAATGGGGAGACCATATTCAAAGTCCTACCAATGAAGCACTTTTGTAGCAACAAGTGAGTTCACCACTGCATCGTTCCATCATTTCGTCAGTGAGACAATCTTTAGTGTCTCACCAAAGACACAACTTCTCACCAATGAGGATCCAATGCTACACATCAGGCTTTCATTGTGACATCTTATAGATTCCCACCAACAATGTCATCTCTCACTGACAAGTCTTTACCACCATGCAAGTCACTACTCCATCGGACTTGCCAAGACTTCAATTAATAGGTGTCGAAGAGACATCATACAATCTCACACCGAACTTGCATCATCACATCAACAAGCATCCAATTCACCAACTATTCAGTTGTCGAAGTGTCGAAGAGACACTTAACCATCTCTCCTTGAGCACCATATGTCAGATCGACAAGGTCTTGTAGCTCATTGTACTATTGGCCCATCAAAGAGACATGCATGTCAAAGAGACTTTCACCAAATTCTTGACAACACCCTAAAGTCACACTAACACTGAGTCCCTAACTTCCACCTACATGTCAAAGAGACTTCTCACAATGTCTCGGCAATCGCACAAGGTCACAGTGACAAGGTTCCACTAGTAGACTCAACCTACATGTCAAAGAGACATGATCCAACATCCCAGTGACAATGTTAAGTCACTCTGATAAGGTCCTTGTAGCCTTCTACAAGAATGTTAAGGAGACATCTTTCGAAGTCCTATTGATCACGCCATGTCTTGCCAACACTCAAAGGGATTGCTCTGCCACTCAAAACCTGAACTTTCGAACCTCAAGTTGGAGGTTGCAAAGTTTTCAAAACCCGTGACACACCGACAACAAAGGGAGCACTATGTCGCTCAAAACCCAAACTTCCAAACCTCAAGTCAGAGGTTGTGAAGTTCCCAAAAGCCATGACATGACAATGATAAAGGAAGTAGTCTTTGCTTCACAGTCCTTAAGTCAGGAGGTTATGAAACCTTAGAACCCCATGACTTAAGTGAGAAAAACTTGAAAACTAGTGACTTAACTCAAGCCAATGAAGGAGGAAAACACAATTGTTCAAGGAAGTCAATCAAGCCTATAAATTTGAGTCACATTTCTCAACAAATAGGATAATACATATTCATAGGGGTTTTTCTTAGTTCATGTAAGGTCTCCTCTTAGGGAACATTATGCCTAATGTATCCAAGCGAGGACTAGTCTAGGATAAAAGATTCACAACTTAGGGAGTGCAATGCATAGCATCACCACTAAGAGGAAAGTCATATTCCAAGAAAGTTCACACTCTTGGAGGACATCAAATGCAATGACACCACCAAGAAGAAGACACATCACAGGAAGTAAGAAGACCACACAATGAAACATAAGGAATAGTCCAATATCTCTAAAATAATAATTTTAATGTATGCCACCACTTTAAATAAATTTCTAACACCATGTTGTGAGAAATTACCTTAAAGTATAAAATGATTAATGCTAATAAAGAATACATGAGAGCTTATTTGGAAAGCCCTATGACAAGTCATATGTTTCCAAATGAAGCTACATCATGAAAAAGAGGTTTCCCCAAAACTAAAATCCCAAAGTCACAAAAAGGGATCCATGAATTTGGGTTCAGCATATGTCTTTGCTAAAATAATATTATAGAGCTTGAAAAAATCACCATTCCCAAAATAACTCATGAAACTTGAAGAATGACACATAGAGAGTGAAAACAAAGAAATTTTTTTTTGGTCAACATGAAAGAGACCTAAATGTCTTGATGCCTTACTTCATCCCCAAAAGGAAAACACAAGACAAAAGAAAAGATAAAGTTTTATGAAATATAGAAGAATGTAGATATAAATAGAGGAATGAACATGAAGATACATCAAACAAAATGATATGGGGGATCACATTATGCACATGAAATCACAAAAAGAACACAGAAAAGAAAAAAAGAAGACAAGCCTAGTAAGGCACATGCAATTCAACCTATAGCAGACCTCATTTGTATCCCAGTCTTGTTCATCATATGCAAAAGGTGGAGAACTAGCCAAAGGGACAACATTAAGTGCCAAACTAGGACAAGGCTATCTACCTCCTTGCTCCCACTAGGTGTAGGAAAAGAATGAGCCAAGATAAGTGGTGAGAGTGAGATCCTTGAAATATAGAAAATGATTTGAAATTAATGTGAAACATGTAATAGTGAGTATGCTATGATTCTACAACTATTACATGGCAAGGAGAAAATTTCATGTATTGTCTATAGTCAAGTTGGTTTCTTTTCAAATTTTCTTAATAGTTCTTATAAATTATCAAAATCATCGGTATGATGTCAAAATATTATATGATATGCACAATATTTTCTATTAAATTTCTAGGTTTAGGAGGTAGCTTAATTAATATCCAATGTAAGAGAGTGTAAAAATCATTCTTAGTCATGGATATCTTTAATAGGCCATCTAAGTATGCAAGAGGATCATGCTTCTTTTGTTTCTTGGATTTGTAACGTTTATGCACTTTTTAAGATTTGGTTTGACAATTGATTGACTACAAGATGAAAGATGAATAGGATTATCATGATGTTCATCAATTTCAACTTCTAGCATCAACTACTTTCCTTTGAATGGGGGGAGTGTATTAGGAGAAATAGGGTTATCAATGATTGTCTCTTGTTTTAGAACATCACTTCCACAAGTGGAATGGGTGTCTAAGGATGATTGAAGGATGGGAAAAGTGATGTTAATAAATGTGTCTATGATCTCATCCTCTTGAGCTAAGATTTCTTTAGAAGAGTCACAAATAGAATTATCATGACATTAAATGTTTGTTTCTTTGAAAAACACAACACTTTCATCACAAGGGATAGGAGTGTTGGGAGAAGAATATTTACAATTTTCAGGACTAGCCATAGTTTTTTCTCTTGCATTAAGGAGTTTTCACAAGTGGGATATGAATGGAGACTACGCAAGGCGATTTTCATGATTTCCTCCTCTTGCACTAAGAAACACTCATAGCTAGGATAATTGTTGAAATAATAACTCATTCTTGTTATTGAACTTTAACAAACTTGCAAACAAAGGATGCACACATTTTGTAATTTTTAGATTAAAACATGATGAATTATTGATTATGCTATGTAAAAACCTAAAAGTTATGTCTTTTACATGCAAATTTGAACTCAAACAATGCACTAAATTTGACAAATTATGCTTAATATGATCAATACCAGATAATAGAAATTTAGAAAACTAAAACAACAAACTAAATATAGAAACAAAGAATGCAAAAACAATGATTTTAATGCTTAGAATTTTAAGAAAAGTCATGATCAGGGATTCATTCACCCATGGGAAAATGGATCTCACTTCAAGCTTTTTAAAAATTAATTTGCAAGTTTCTGATATGATTTGTATGGTTTTTAGATTTTGGTTTCAGACAGTAAGTTACAGTTTAAAATTTCTATAAAATGAGGTCTAAATGCAAGTGCAAAATAGAGCTAAATGATAAGCAAAAGACCTAATTTGAGGTGCAATTTTGATTCAATTTTGTAATGTATCTAAATGATGATGCAATGTTGTGTAAACAACATGCAAAATTATTGATATTTTTGAATTTTCTAGATTTTAAAGGATGTAAAATGCAAACCTAAAACCCTAAACAAGATGCAAAATAATGCAAGTAAACAACCCTAAATGAGATGCAAATCAATGCAATGCAATGCAATGCAATGCAAATGAATGCAAAACCTAGATCTAGGGATGAAAATGGACTCCAAATTAGAAATATATGATGCTCAAACTTCGGGTTCACAAAAATGAAATGAAGAAAAATAGGTATTAGTAGCATTAAAATGTGATTAATGAACCAATTAGGGACCTATTTTCCTTTATTTTATTAGGAAATGAGATCCCCATAAAGAATTGATTGACAACCCTTAGGTGAATCAACCCTAGGTGGTCAAATTCAAACAACACAATAGGGAGAAAAACAAAAAATAGAAAATCAACACAAAAATACAATCTAACACTTGAAACTTGAAGATTAAGCTCAATATTTTTAGAACTACAAAATAAAATATAGATTAGAGAAGGGTAGAAACATGTGAACGAATCGCCAAAAGTGATTTTGAGAATTTGATCTAAGACTCATTCTCCCATGGGTGAATGGGTCCAAGTACAAGGGTTCCAAAAATCTTTTGGGAGCCTCTAGTGTAGATTTTAACCTTTTGATTTGTCCAAGTTGTAGTGCTAGAAAGTTATAAATCCAATCTGTAGGTTAGATTCCATGATTTGACAACAACTTTGACAACTTTGTAAATCTTTCACTTCAAAAGTTCTTCAAGTCTTCTTCAACCTAAATTTGCAGCCACACATACAAGAGAGAAAAAAACTTGTTTTCGATGAATAGAGTTTTTCCTTGGTCAAACCCCATTTTGGTAATCAAACCTTGAATTGAAATAATGCATAAAAGAGGGAATGAAGAATGAAAAAATCTATGTTACCAATACCTTGAATGAAACCTTGATGATGGAGATCTTAGGAGGTCTGCAACTTGCATGAAATGGTTGAATTGGACATGGATCTTGATACTATAATTTTTGATTGAAATGATGCTTTGAATTCTTGACTTGATCATGAAACCTACATGAAAATGTTAGCTCCAAAAACATGCATGATGCAAGAAGAATTTGACATGATGAATAGATATTGAATGCTATAATAAATATTTGATATATCTACTCTTGAATTCCCTTGATCATAAACTTTTCTATTGTGAAGTCACATAAAAATTCTCATAAAATTGCTAGTTGAAACTTAGTGAAATAACCTTGTATTTATAGGTATGTATCCTTAATTTCTTGAAATTCAAATATCACAAGTTGATATTGAATTATGGATTAAGAAATGTTAAAATACCACCAAAAACATAATTTAAATTTAGGTCCTAAGGTTTAGGGAGGACCCATTCACCCACGGGAAAAAGGGTACCAGGTCCATAAACCGAGGAAACAAATTTTTCAATGTGAAGTGCTATGCTTAGGCATTAATTAATATCATTTTTCCCCTTCAAAAAATGTAATTTATTAGGCTTGTAGATGTAAAATAGGGCTAATTAAGGCATAATTAGTCTCAATTAATTAAGAAGGCCCAAAAAAGTGTGTAAATGTAAAGGGGTACATTTAACAACACTAAATTAAGGCATTATTAAGTCCAATTTAAATAGGAGGTCCCAAACAAGTGAGAAAATGTAAAGGGTTACATTTTTCTACACTACATCAATATGTGAAAGATCTATGGTTTTTGGTGCATGAAGTAAACTCTAGAGCATGTAAATTATATAGACCTATTTGATAGTTTTATGATGGATAGTTGTATCCATAGGTGACATTATCAGAGTGGCAATGAGGAAGGTCAATGAATCTACATCAATTAATATTTTCTATTTTGAGGGTAATAATATCAACAATCCTTTTTATAGTTGTGGAGAGTATTGTAGGTGGTTTTGTAAATTTTAACATATCTGTATGAGGGATAAAAGAGAAAAATAAAATTACCAACATTGGGTTCTATGATGTAGATGGGTGCATGTAAGTTATTTTTCTTGCATTTGTTGGGTGAAGTTTAGAGTTATGTATCATTTTCTTATTTTTGGGACTAACTTTATAGTTCAAAAATGTGAAGAAAACAAGATTTTGATGTTGTGTAGAGAACATTTGAAGAGTTTTTGATGATTTAAAATGTATTCATCTAGAGGATATTAAAGAACTATGAATAAATTTAATGGTTTGGAAAGTTTAAAATAAAGATGAATAGATTGATGTACATGCCTGAAATGGAATATTTCTTTAGCTCTATGGAGAAAATTTAATGAGAGTGGACGGATGATGCAGTCAAGGTAGGAGGATCCAATTAAGGATTGTCTAGTCTTGCAGCCTAAACTACCAAGTCCATGATTACATAGATATGCAACAAAAATCAAACAGTTAATCCACAGAAAGATAAAAGACATTCAAGAACACTAGACACAAGATATATCCTGGGAAAACTGTAACAGGGAAAAACCCAGCCTTCAAAGCTCATTCCTCGTTATATTATAATCTCAAAACACTTTACAAATGCCTTACAAGCTTACAGATTCTAGGTTGCAGCCCCAAGGATTACAAGTAACTCACATAATGACAGTCTTCACTACAATTTGCCATCAACTTCTTTTCTTGCTTCAACTTCTTTTCTTGCTCCACACTCCCTCAGCTCAGGGGATCTCCCGGATCAGAATGCTTCATCACTGTACTTCATCCTTCACACTATCAAGCACCTTACTGATCCATCCCTCTTTTGATGCCATAACAAATCCTCTCTTATATTTATATCATTCGCAAATCATCCAACCCTCAACATTTTGGCCCAATTACAACAACTAGTAAAATAACGTGCCAACTTAGACAGGTTGGCCCCCAAGAAATAACAATTTACCATGCAAATCAACCCAAGTTAGCCACAACAAAGCCAGGACCAAAATCAACATCCTCGATCACGCAAACACCTTCTAGATTATTCCCCAAAGATCCACAACATGTCACAATGCCATGTCGGCCAAGAACAAGGTAAACATGACCTTGCAAAATAAAATCACCAATTGCAGGCACATAGATCAATGTGGACCAACAACACATGATATGGAAACATCCAAAAACCTCACGAATCACCAAAACAACGTCCACAACAATTCCATGTATCAGAATCGCATCATCTTCCCTTAGGAACACCAACTAGAACAACTGTCAACACATAATTCTTCACAACTCAATCGATCCTTCACGTGGATCCCTGAAACTTAACATGGAAATACTAGACACCTTCAGCAACAAACCCTTTAATCCACAAGCTCTAACAATCGAATTCAATGATCTGGTACTCTACAACTTTGCAACTTCACTATCAACTGCCTCAATTTTCTGAGGACTTCCAAATGCCCCTACATCAGACTCTTAGGGTTAATTGAAAAGTGAGCCCCTTCACTTTGGTCTATATTGTATCAAAATATTGCTTCCTTAAATGGGTTCGGCGATCTGTCCACAGGTTCTTGCAACTGCCTTAAGGTCATTGTTCTATTCAAGTCCAACCTACAAAACTACCTCAAGTTCTTCTTGCCTCTTGGAATTGGTTCGGAGTTCTGTCCATAGGTACTTGCAATTGCCTCAAGGTCAGTGTTTTGTTCAAGTCCACCCTGCAAACTCCCCCAAGCTCTTCTCTTTGTATTGGTTTGGTGATCTACTTGTAGGCCTTGCACTGCCTCACTATTTGGTGATCTAAACAAGTCCACCCTAAAATTTTCCTCAAGTGCTTCATCTTGTCATGGTCAAGGTTTGGCAATCTACTTGCAAGCCTTGCATTGCCTCACTGGTCAATGGTCTGAGCAAGCCTTCTCCCTAAGTTACCTCAAAATAATTTTCTTGTTCTATTTATTCATTCACATTTACTTTGCTCTGGTACATAAACTTTCTCCTTATGATTAATGCTTCACCTTCTTCTAGTTCTCTTCCTTTGCTCAATTGCAACTACCTCATCTCGATGGTTTGACTACAAGGTTTCAATTTCCTCTCACTCAACGATCTATTGAACACACTTATAGCCTGCCTCAAATAAGTGATCTATTCACCCAAGGAATACCAAAAGGACCTCAAACCCCTCGCAACCAGCTTTGATACCATTTGATGCAACCAAGGTGGGAGGATCCAGTTAAGGACTATCCAACCTTGTAGCCTAACTACCAACTCCATGATTACACAAATATGCAACATAAATCTAATAGTTAATCGATAGAAAGATAAAAGACATTCAAAAACACCAGACATAAGATATATATTGGGAAAACCCTAACAGGGAAAAACCTAGCCTTCAAAGCTCATTCCTCATTATATTATAATCTCAAAACACTTTACAAATTCCTTACAGGCTTACAAATTTTAGGCCGCAGCCCCAAGGATTACAAGTAACTCAAATAATGACATTCTTCACTACAATCTTCCATCGGCTTCTTTTCCTGCTCCACACTCCCTTGGCTCAGGGGAACTCCCAGATCAAAATGCTTCATCATCGTGCTTCATCCTTTACATTATCAAGCACCTTACTGATCCATCCCTCTTTTGATGCCATAACAAATCCTCTCTTATATTTATATCATCCGTGAATTGTCCAACCCTCAACATGTTGGACCAATTACAATGGCTAGTAAAATAATGTGCCAACTCAGATAGGTCGGCCCCTAAACAATAACAATTTACCATGCGAATCAACCCAGGTCAGCCAAAACAAAGCTAGGACCTAAATCAACATCGTCAATCATGCAAACACCTTCTAGATTATTCCCTAAAGATCCAAAACACGTCACAATGACATGTTGGCCAAGAATAAGGTAAACATGACCTCGCAAAAGAAAATCACCAATCGTGAGCACACAAATCAATGTGGACCAACAACACAATCTAGAAACATCCACAAACCTCATGAATTTCCACAACAATGTCCACAATAACTCCACATACTGGAATCACATCATCTTCCCCCAGGAACACCAACTAGAACAACTGAACAACTTTCAGCACACGGGTCTTCACAACTCGATCGATCCTTCACGTAGATCCCTAAAACTTAACATGGAAATAATAGACACCTTCAATAACAAATCCTTTAATATACAACCTCTAACAATCAAATTCAATGATCCGGTACTCTGCAACTTTGCAACTTCACTGTCAACTGCCTCAATTTTTCGAGGACTTCCGGATGCACTTGCATCAATGGAACTAAATGTATGAAATATTTTTGGAACATCTAGAATACTGAGAGGGGGGGTGAATCAGTATTCTCTTAAACCATTCAAACATTAAACATCCAATTACCAAAATATATTCAACTAATGTAAGGAAAGAAAGCAAGAAACATCAACATCAAATAACACATGAACACAAAGATTTTTATGTGGAAAATATAAAATGGGAAAAACCATGGTGAGGATTAGCTCACAATATATAACTAGTTATATTCTATTTACATAAGTTCTCATTGTAGGTGGAATCACTATGCAAGTGGACTCACTACCCATAGAGAAAATGATAGAAGAGAGATTGTGGCTCACAGCCTATTTTGAACTATTACAATTGCATCTTCCATGTGTATGAAATACAATTCCAATGAATCTCAATAAACTAACTTTACACACTTCATCTAATTTAGATCTAACTCTCTGATTTTCTCTACATTCACATCACTTTATATTCTTCAACTCAACATTCACAAGTTAACTTTGCACTACTATGATAATATTCACATGTGAAATATTCGCATTACACATCATGTGTTCATATCATGTCTAAAAGCACCAAAATATCTAACATATATATCAGGATCAACCTTAACATCAATTAGGTTGGCCTAGTTAGATGTAATTCCCAAAATATAACTTGTTATATTTAAAACTCTCATACATAGCTCATGCCAAGATTCAAAACTCAAAACAACTTGAAATAGATTGGCATGTACCTATAATAGATCCCACAAAAGATTGCAACACTTATTTGACCTTCGCATAACATCAAATTGTTGCAAGAATGGAAGAAGAATGAAGTGTTATCATTGATGTCAACCGGTCAGCTGGTTATGTATTAGTTGTTGTTGATTATACATGTCGAGGATATTGAGAAAATTTTATTAAAGAAGGTTGCTAGTTTTGGTGCTTGTGAAATATTTTTTTTGTGTGTTGTTTGAGGTCCAAAAGAATTGGTGTTGGTCCATAATTTCACTTTGTTGAAGTATCATGGTGTTTGGTTCAAGTATTATGTTGCCTAGGTTTTGTTCTAGTTGCTTTTGACATTTGGAAGCATCGAGCTTAATTGATGTATGTATTTTACACTCATGTGGATGACTGTGTGTCAAGTACTACTTTCAAAGTTGATGAAGCATATTGGATCTATTATGGGTCCTAGTGAAGCATGTGTTTAGGTTTCCCTCATTCTAATTCCACCCTAGGATGTTTAGAACTGACCTAATTTGAATTTGAAATTGGATGGCTAACTTTGTATCTTTTTAAAGTTGGAGATGGTATAAATAAAAAATGTGCTAAGCGATGAAAATTTTACATAAGAAAAGAAGGAAGATAAGTGAAAGAGCATACATGAATTTGATGCTATTCTTTATGTGTGAGAGTTGAGTGTGTGGTTGTTTAGTGTGAAGCTTAATGTCGAGTTTATGGATGTAGTGAGCAAAAGGCTAACTCTATCATTCATGCGAGTTGATCAATAATTGTGGTGGAATCTTTGTTGCATTGGGATTGTTGTCTCCCTGTAACAAATCTTCTTTGTCTTCTTTGTATCTTTGTGGAAGTGAGCCCTCTGAGTTGTAGCCCTATGGACAATGAGTCCTTATTTTAGGAAGTGAGACTTATCTTTGGTAGTGAGCCTTTTTGTAATTGGTTTTGATATTATATATAGTGTGAGTTAATCCTCATGGTGGTTTTTCCCTCATTGGGTTTTCCACATAAATTTGGTGTTATTGTGTTTGTGCATTTGCATTTGATGGTTAATCACTTAATCAGTTTATGTGTTATTTCTAGTAATTTAATTTAAGGTTATAATCTGTGACAATTGATTAAACCCCATATTAGTCGAACTATCCAACACAAACTTGTTGAGTTGTGACGACATAAGACCTAATAGAAAAATCCTTCAACTTTAATAAAACCCTAAGATATTTGAATGCCATTCATAAATTCCATTACAAAACACTTAACTTTGGAAGATGTGTGTCCTAGGTAAGTGACCTAGGTCCCATTCGCTATAGGGTGAATGGGTTTGCACTTAGATCTAGGACCCTAATTTAGCATAATGTTTAACATTAAGCAATGTGTTTCCTAGGTAAGTGGCCTATGACCCATTCACCCTATGGAAAATGGATCCTCACTTTGACCTAGGACCCCCCTTTAAAATATTTTTTTGGTAGTATTTTAATGATTTCAAATCTACAATTCAATGTCAGTTTGTGATATTTGAATTTTTGGAATTAATGACAAGATATGTATAAATAAGAGGCTATTTCACTATGCTTCATCCTAGCAATTTCAAGTCTTCAAGAATTCTAGCAAATTTATGAGTAAGTGTGATCAAGAGAATTTTCAAGGAATTCAAGGGTAGATTTATAGAAGATTATTTCAACAATCAAGATTCCTTTCATCATGTAAAATATTTGTTGCATCATGCATGTTGTTTGAGCTAATATGGAGATATAGTGTTCAAGATCTATTCAAGCATTCAAGGAAATTGCCTCTAATCAAGTTTCATGATCAATATCTACATCCATTGAGGCTACTTCATGCTAATTTATAGATTTGTAATCCAATATTTCAAATAAGGTTTTGTGAGTTGTTACATAGATTTCTTCATTCATTATTCCTTCATGATTTTCTATCTCATTATAAGGTTTAATTACCAAAATAGCTTTTGACCAAGTCAAACCCCCATTCCCTAACAAAACAACATTTTTCTCTCTTTGATGTACATGATTGTAGATTTTAGGTTGAAGAGCCTTTGAAGATAAAAATTGAAGAAAGTTGCAAAGTTGTCAATGTTGTAAGAAAACCAAGACCCTTTTGACTTTGCTTTTGTGTACAATAGCCTCTAAGTGGAGTGTGTGGTTGTGAGATGGTTGAGCGGGGAAATCCTAGTCAGAGAATGTGAGGAGATTTGGCATAATGATATTTCCGACCATAGCTTGGAATTGTTCTGCAACAAGATTTACGAGGACAGTGGATGAAGCCAACGCTTCTTCTAAGATTTTCTTATGGGAAAATGATATTTTTAGCAACTCCGTGATGGAGATTTGTGTTGGCGTTCTCTTGAGTTGATCTAGGACATTGTAGCCATTGGGAACAGATCTAGATGCAGGGACTTTGTTTGGCTGAGATGGTCCTGCAATGGTAACTTTGCCACCTCTTGTGGTGACTCCACAATCTTTGGCATAGGCACCCTTGATGGTGATGACCATGCAGTTTTCATCTAGGGAGGTGACGACTATTTCATACACATGATTTACGTTTGAGTGGGTGCCTTTCCCCTTATCTTTGTTATTGTTATTCCCTTTATTGCCATGATTAGGCATCAGATTTGTGTATATCTTAAGATCTTGGTTTGTTGTTGGTTATTCCACATTTATAATTCTTTTATCGATGAGATCTTGAATTATTTTTTTTAATCTCATGCAACTGTTCATGGTATGGCCTTTGATTTTTTCAAATTCACAAAGTTGATTCTCATTATACCAAGGAGGTTTCACATCTAGTTCTTGGTAATTCTTAGGGGTAGAAGCCTTGATCAGTTTTTCATCTATCAACTTCTTCATTATGTCTTCAAGTGGTTCCCCCAAAGTGGTGTATTTTCGCTTGGGATAACTCTTGCATTGGGGTGGTCCTCTTTGATCATTGAGATTGTTGATTGTTGGATTGTTGCTTGGTTGGTGTGTTGTGTGATGATTGTTTTGGTGTTGGATCTGGATTTTTGGTGGGGGTGTATGTTGGCAAGGGGCAGTAATGACCACCTTGGCATCGACGACACCATCATTAGTAATGTTTTTGTTCCTTGCCCACGTGTGAGGTTTATCGTTGTAATTGGAGGGTGGACAGTTGTTTTGTTGCTCGAAGTATGAAGTTGATCCCACAGGTTGAGTTATAAGGGCTCATTCGATGTTGAGCACCTTGGAGATCAACTGATCATATGTGGTGATCCCTTGAACCTTGAGATGAAATTCCAAGAGGCCTTCAAGGTTGGCTATGATGGTGCAAACTTGTTGTTCTTCGGGCATGGTCCACTTGCTCTTATTTCCCTTGGATCACCATCGTTGTAGGAATGAAGCGAATGATTCACCCTTTCCTTGTTTCAGAGCTAAGAGTTCTTCTAGACTAACATCCATTGCAATGTTGCATGCGTAGTTTTTTATGAATGCGTCTATAATTTCTTGAAATGTCCTAATGCCCAAAGGTAGGCGAGACAACCATTCCATAGTGTGTCTTGCCAAACTCCTAGGAAATAGCCGCATCAGATAAGTATCGTCCTATGAGACTTCCATGCAATGAACCTAGAATTCCCTGATGTGGTCTTCAGGGTTTCCCCTCCCATGATATTTGTCAAAATTGGGGATCTCAAATCCCTTGGGGAATGGTTTCATCACTAAGCTCCTGTCAAAAGGATAGGGGCACAAGTTGCTTGGTGTTTTCATTGTTTTCCCTGATTGTAGATCTAGCACTTGTTACGAGAGCAACCTAATTTGTGTTGTTACATTGTTTTGTGGATTAGGGGGTGGGATGAAGGTGTTTTGGGGTGTTTCGATTGTGGGTTGGATGGATGGGTTGTTTGATGTGTTGTTCGATGGTATCTGTATGTTCTGCCAAGCTAGGTAGGCTTCCACCTATTGTTGTATGAACAACACTTGTTGTTGATCTTGTTGTTGTTACGCTAAGATTTGTGCTTGTTGTTGTGCTTGTTGTTATTGGGCTGCCAATTGGGTTGCTTCTTGCTACTCTTGATATTGCTTTATTTCTTGTTGATATGCTTGCAATTGTGTTGCTTGTCTTTGTGCAAGAAGTTGCGCCTATGCTTGTGTGTGTTGTGCTTGATATTGGGAATTTTCTTGAGCTTGTGCTTGTGCTTGTGTTTCTTGTGCTTGGGCTTGTGCTTGTTCCACTTGTTGTTGTAATAGAATTTGTGCTTGAGAAGCCTTTTGTGCTTGCAATGCGGCTTGGGTTGCTTGAGCAGCTTGCGCAGCTTGAGCAGCTTGTTGTTGTTGTTGTTGCAATAAAGCTTGGGCTTGTGCAGCTTGTTGTGCAATGCAGCTTGGGCAACTTGGGTAGCTTGCGCAGCTTGAGCGACTTGCTAAGTGGCTATTTGTATGGATTTTTTTTTATACTTGTTGTAATTCCCTTTGAAAAGTAGCTTGCAATGCCGCATTGTATTGGCTTGATGTGGTGGAAGTTGGTGGTGGTGGATTCAGAATGGCATTTGTGAAGGTGGTGAGTGGTGATGTCATTTTGGTGATTTGAGTGGTGGATGGTGTTATTGATGTGATTGGCCCTTGAGAGACCATGCTTTGCGATGTTAGGGGAGTGGTTGATGATTTTGTGTTTGCTTGTGTCATTGTCATCTGTTGCTGCGATGTCGATGACAAGTTTTGCGTGATGTTTTGATTGATATTTGGGATGTTGTTTTGATTAATACTTGGTAAATGTGGGAGCCCCAAACCAAGAAGTGATGTGGATGATGATGGCAATGGTGGAAGAGGTGGAAATGTGAGGGGTGTGAGTTCTTACGAAAATGTTGTGGTGTTGAAGATGCCCCCTGGTCCGAACATGTCTCCTTCCTCTTGCAAATTTGTGAGGAGAGAAGTTTGAGGTGTTGCGTGAAAAAATGATGATGATGGATCATGATGGAAAGTGAGAGGAACATTCTTATGTAATGGGTTTTCAAGTATGTTTTGTTCCAAGATGGTATTTGCGTCCAAGTTTTGATTATTAACAAGGGGGTGTGTTTGAATAGCATTGAGAAATACATTTCCCTTATTAACATTAGGTTGGGTTGGAGCAAAAGATGTTGTGATTTGTGAAATGTTTTGCATGATGTTTTGGGATGGGGGTGTAGATGAGATGGGAATGCTAGATGATATTGGAGGAAAAGATGTCTCCACTATGGTACTCACATCGAAATTCGAAGGTAATTTGGACCCTTGTTTTGCTAGCTCAAGCATGTATAATGAAGGGTTGAGCCTCATCATGATGTTGATGATTTTATGGCTTTCTTGATTTTGGAGCATTTCAGTTATTTATTCGTGAGATATTCCAAAGGTAAGATCCTCTCCTTGGTTTTCCTCTTGCGGATTTTGTGATGATGAGATGGTCAAAGGATTGCTTGATTCGGCAGGATTCATTTCAATGTTTGTTTGGCTAAGATCACCTGAAGCGGGTGTTTCTTTGTTGGTTTCCATGCTCTTCTTGTATTGAGATCTATTTTGAACCATAAAACAAGGATCAATTTTCAAGAATGGGAGATGAATCTCTTAATTCCTTGGATTGATCTTTGGTTTGTGCACAAAATAGAAATTTTTATGATATCTTGATGATCAAAAGGTGATATGATGATGATGCAAGGGATGGATGATGTGAATGTTTTTGGTCTTTTGATAAAATCTTGAGAGAGATGCTAGGCTTTTTAGGACTCGTGGATATGTTTCAGATTTTGATTTTGATTTTCCCTTGGGATTTGTCCTTGATTGATTTTGTTTTGATTTTGATTTTGAACAAATAGACCCTAAGATGTTTGGATGATTATCTAAGGGTGGATTTTCTCAAATGATGATAATTTGAATATGTGTAGGGAGAAGGATGCATCTACCCACACCTATTCAAACAAGATGATAATTTAACTAGGCACATGAAGAAGGATGCATCTACATATACCTAGCTAAATAAGATGGTTTGATAACTTTGACTAAGCATATGCAAAAGGATACATCTACACATACCTAGCCAAAGGTGATTTTGATAAGGATTTTGAGGATTTTATCTCAAGGACTTGATGATTTTTTGATTTTTCCAAAAAGCCCAGCATTAAGGATGATTTCAAGATTTTCCAAAAGGTGATGGTGAGATGATGCTTGTTTTGATGTTTTGAAGGATGGGTGAAAAATATTTTGATTTGCTTTTGATCCTAAGATGAACCTAAAAAAGACACTTTGTTTGCCTAGACCTAGGTATTGAAGAACATGCAATGCTTTCTAGAGACCTTTATAACCAAAGAATGATTCAATTTGGACATAAATTTTTAGATTTCCAACCAATGATTTTTTGCTTTGGGATTTGAACTTCTTGAGAATCATGAGGCTTCAACACACATGAAATTTAATTTTGCTTAGCTTTTCTTGATGGCTTTATTTTACCACAAACACTTTCTTTGATTAGGTTTTCCAAACTAAGTGTCCAATGTCTTGATTTCTTCACATCCCACAAAGTATGTTATGTGGAATTTTGATGAGCTCAAGGCAAGGGTTTACCTATTGTTTACTTTAGTAGAAAAATCGAGATGTAATCCAATGTTTAGAAACCTCTAAGGATGTGAATCCCAAGGGCAAGCAATAACATATGGATCAAGTCAATTGTATTTTTCTTCAAAAGGGTTTGAAATTTTGGATGATGATGTTAAGTGTTTGTTTTCATGGTGTTTTCATACAAGCAAAGTATTTTGAAACCAATTACAACCCTATGGATGTGTAAGACAATATTTGTTGGATTCCTACTTGGACAAGTCCAGCTACGCCTATCTTTAGTGAATGGTTAGATGCTTGACCCCACTGGCTCCCCTCCACGGCTCATTAACATCAATCGGGGCAGCCAAGCATCAACACCCATGAAACTCCCATGGCATGCTTTCCATTTCTACTAAAAGACCTTAAAAGTGTGGGGTGGCTTCAGAACGACCGTTCTTGCACCAACAAATAAATCAAAGGATTTTGGAAAATTCTAGAACACGGGTTTTAATAAGGAATTTTTGTTCGTGGAGATTGACCCATACGGAAAGAGTCCCCTTTCGGATCCATCTTGTCGGAATCAACCACGTGATATTGGCGTTTACTCCAATACCCACATTTATATCCCAGTTGGAAATACTCTTAGCTTTAGAGTGTTACCAGTTGAGTCGTTCCCTTGGGTGAGTACTTTTTCCCCAAGGCAGGCCCTCTAAGATCAACAAAAGCGAATAAAGACAATATCCATAACTTGATCAATCTTTGTTGGCAACAAAGAGAGAGAATGTATGAAATAATGCCCCCACTCACACTCACACAAGATTTTGTTCAATTTTAAAACCCAAAAATGAAGTGTGGAGGTGATTGCTTTATCTCAACCTAAAATCCTGAAAAAGGCCTTTTGATTCTCAAGATCACTATAAAGCGCAAAAGAAGTGCATACATCCTTTTTCAATGAGGTTAGTTCAAGTAAGCCTTCACAAGACAAGATAGCACATGTTCAGTTTAGATCCCACAAAGCAATTATGAATTCTTTTTAAAGCACCAAAAGACAAATGATAGACATTTTGTTCAATTGTTAACCAAAGAAACAAACTGTAGTATGTTGTGATCCTAATGTTCATTTTAAACCCTTTGCAAAAATTGAAAACATTCTTTTTAAACCCAAACGAAATTAGTGTCCTAAGGAAGAAGTGATAACAATTTCTTAAAAGTGTTTAAAAAAATTTTGATCTTGTGAAATATCATCTTCATGTTTCTCCTTCATTCGTTTTCAATTCCAACCTACAAGATAAAAAAACCAGTAAGATTCTACAAAATACAGAGATTAAAAAGTAGAAAACAAAAGAAAAATTGATCATTAATCAAAAAGCAAGTGCTAAAATTTCATTTCAACTTTTTACTCCCTCCCAGCGGCGACCCGTGATTATGTTGGAGTTTGATTTCTTAGTGGTTCTCTTACAGCGTAGCTTAACAGTCAGCGTCACTCTGTCTCAGGGCAGTGAGCTCAACTGTGTCACCCTTTTGTCTAGTGTCACAATTTTATTTTATTTTTAAATTTCTGCGAGTCAAATGGTCAAGTGGCGGAGTTAGAAATTCAAATTTTTGGGCGGGAAGACTCCAGCGTCGCAGTTTGGGTTTCTAGCGGCACTATATGGCGACGCTGAAGAGTTAGTGGTACTAAAACAATGACACTGAGCTCCCAGCATTGGAATTTTTTTGTGTATGAACAAAAATGCAGAAATTTGTGAGAAAAGTGATAAAGAATGATATCTAGCCCTCCCTCTAGCACCAAATGTGTGAACCCCAATCCGAATAGTTGCAAAACACAATGAATAAACACATTAGTTAGTCAATTGCAAGCATGAACAAGAATTCCCCATGAAATCTATTTACACAACTCAAATTAGGAAAGAAAACAATGAACACAATGAAACAAGAAAATATAGATTTAATCCTAATTAGCATAGCAAACATATGATCCCATGGGGGAATTAGTGCCAATTTGATGTGAAAATTGGCCCTTTCCCAATTCCTAAGATGCAAGCTTGATGTGTTGAAGAGATTTTATCCACTTTGTTGATGAAGAATGAGAGCTCCAAGCCAAAAATCTGCAAAAACCTAGCTAAGAACTCAATGGAAATGGATGAAATTTGATAGATATTTGAGCATGGTAACTTTGCATATTTGTGGATGATCAAATGAGGATATGAGCTCTTTATTTATAGAATGCCAAGATGGATGAATGTCCAAATTTGAGTAATGTGGGACTAACATTCATCCAATGGCAATATGTCACTTGTCAATCTATGAATGGATGGAGGATGTGCAAGATTTGAGAATTGTGCCAATAAATGCATATTTTTGAATTTCAAATTTGTTGAAATGACTTGTAAGAGGGAAGGGAAAATGCAATAAATGCCACTTGGCTCAAGGAAAAGGACATGTAAGATGAAGTTATTGCCTTGTTGGATGTACATGTTGACTTGGAATTTTTGAATTCAAATTTGAGGGAATATTCCAAAAGATGCCTTGTGAGGAAAATAGAGATTTAATAAATAAATTAAATCTATTTTCATGTGAAACTTTCAAAATATAGAGGATGGGACATGATAAGAGATTAAATTAATCAAGGTTCAATTAATTTAATAGGAGATTAGATGACATGACCTATTTGACTCAAATTCATGGATTTATTTCAATCAAATAAGAGAGGAATATGATAAGAGAATAATTAAATAAGGGTTTTGATTTATTTAATTAAAAGAGATGTTAGATTAAATCAAATAAGGTTTTAATTTATTTTATTTAATAGATAGACTTTAGGGATTTAATCAAATAAAATTAATTATTTAATTAAATAGGGATAATTAGATCAGATGATTGATTTAATTAACAAAGGAGAGTGACTTAATTAGATAGAATGATTTATTTAATTAAGAGAGGCATATTGATGAATTTAATCAGATAAGGGGATTTGATTAAATGGTTAGACCGAGGGATGATTTAGGATGAAACGATGTTAGTAGTCAAGATCAGATGCATAATATCAATTGGTATATTTTACGTGTCTACAGGATTGATACAAAACTTGTAGCGTATGAGTCCCAGTACAACTCATTTTCTAGATTTCAATTAACTTACATCAACCATTATGAGATTCCAGTTTTGGCACAAAAACCCTAGTCTAGGACTAAATCACCCAGACTTGCGTATGAGTCCTAGTGGGCATTGAACTGTAGGTTTCTAGGGTTTTGGAGCTTATTTTGACCTTATCATTCTTCCAAGTACCTTTATGTTCATTCTTAGTTTGTTGCCCTGATTTTTAGTTTCATTTCCTAGGTCATTTAGATAGGTTTTTACATGTTTCATTCATTTCCTAGTCTTTCCAAGCCCTTGCTTGGTAGTGAACCCTCTTATTGTCTTTAATCACACTCTAGGACACCCTATTATGAGATATCTTCCCTTTATTCCATCTTTGGATTGAGATCTCTAAGGTTTCCTTCAATGAAACTTGAAGGAAATTGGCTATCTTATCCCCCTAAACATAAGAGCGTACAATTTTTGTCATAAATTATTTTGGTGAACTCGATGTGAGCAACCTCATTTTTTATTTGGAGTGCATCATAATCCTAGATCTAGCTTACATAAACTTTTCATTAGGGTTTGCATTAGTTAAATTGAATCTAGGGTTTCTAATCTTGCATTACTGAAAGTTCATATAGGTTGCATTTTTGCATCTTGCATCATTGAATTTCATAGCCTAGACCTCAATCAAACCAGAAAGCATAGCATTCAATCAAAAAAAAATTGGTGCAAAAACCTGATCTGGGACTCATACGCCCCTCTGGGTGATTTAGTCCTAGTGCAAGTTGTTTTTCCTACTTTCTAGGAATTTTGTGTTGTGCATTTTTCAGCATTTGACCCTTCCAAAAACCCTAACTAGGACTCATATGCCCCTCTAGGTGAATTAGTCCCATATCAGACCTAAAATTACCTTTTACAACATTAAAAACATCATTTTTGTACTTTTGTTTGCTATCACTAGATAGTTGTTTTAGTTTGTTGAGTTTCTATTACATTCATTTCATTAGATCTATCTTAATTTGATTCATTTTATGCATGGCTTAATTTCAAACTTACATTTGCAACATATCATTTTCAAATTATTGCATGGCGTAATCAGTAAATTACCTTGTTTGGAATCTAAAAATTGCATTTACACATTTCATTCTAGGACATTGCGTTGCATTTTAAGTCTCTTTCCATTTTGAGTTTGTATAGATTTCTCTTTACAAATGTTAGTATCTATCTTTTCCAAGTTTTCAAAGAAAAAGTTTGTCAATAAGCATGTTAGTCACTCATTCAATACATTTCCTAGTTATGAGAGTATTTTAGCACAAGAGAGTGAGAATGTTGATGCTTGCCTTAAACCTACACCCCCCTCTTATCTCTCCTACTTGTGGGAATGATGTGATAGAAGAGGATGCAAGCATAGATAACAATAACAATCATAGTTGTTCTTCTCTCGATACCTCTCCTATCAGTGACAAAGGTATCTTGGTGAAAGAAGATGCAATCATTGAGAATCATGAAAGTCTTGCTTGTCCTTCTCCTCCTCCCCCCTTGGGAAGATATTATGGCACAAGAGAATGAGATCAAAGACACATTTCTAAACATCACCTTACCTAATTTACATTCACCTCTTGCTTGTGAGAACATTTTAGTGAAAGAGGATGCAATTGTAAGGAATCATGACAATCATATTGAAAGTGAGGATGATAGGTTGGTGTTAGATGATAAATCTTTAAGATCTATGACAACCCTCTTTTTGTTTCTTCCCCTAGCTATACTATTGTGGAAGACATTAGGGGACAAAGGAATGACATTATGGACAATCTTGACAATCATATTTGTTCTTCTCCTAGTATCTCTCCTAGTTGTGAAGAAGATACTTTGATGTTAGAGAATACAATTGATGAAATTCATGAGAATCTTAGTTTCCTCTCTTCCCCTAGGGAAAACCTAATTGAACAAGACAATCCAACCACTGATAACTCCCTTACTTATGACCATTTTAGAAGAACCAACCTTTGAATGTCATGAACATCTAGTTTGTAGTTCTCCTAAAAACTCTCCTCCTAGGGAGGATACTATGGTGCAATAAAATGACAACATTGACACATATCTTTCAAACAATAGTGATGTAACTTCCTTAGATGATGGTGAAAAGATGACACTAGACTCCCCTTCATTAGAAAGACATCAAACCAAAACCACTAAGGTTATGAATGTACAAGTGTCCATTAGATCCCCCTTTACTAGTGGACCTCCTACATACCCTATGGGACATCCTAAGAATCCTCTAATTCTTTATCCACCCTCACAATGACCACAAACTCAAAACAAACCCGAACTTATCCTTTACCCATCTAAGAATAATATGTCGTAGCAGTCGAGTTATAATATCGTTTCTCATACATATAACACTAGAAATAATTTGCAGCCAAGACAACACCTTCAACATCCCTCCCATTGCCTAACCCTATCTTGCCTAGTCCTCCTCGTTTTCCTCCACAAAGTAGAAAGGAATATGATCTTGTTGAACAAATTAAGAACACTCCTGCTAAGATATCCTTATGGGACCTTATTCAAGCCTCCCCTCATTATCAAAACATGATTCAAAGTGCTTCACAACAAGTTATTATCCCTCCTAATGTGCAACCAAATGACATAGCAGCCATGATTCAAGGAATAAATGTCGACATTGTTTTCCACCAAAGTGAGCTCCCACCTTTAGAAGTGAAAAAACAAAATGATGCTTTCATGATAATAGCTACCTATGATGGGTGGGGGATAAAGAAAACCCTTGTCAACAGTGGCTATGCTCTTAATGTGTGTAGTGTAAAGCTTTTGGATAGGATTGGTGTGGATAAATCAAAAATCCAACCTGCCTCTTTATCTATTAGTGGGTTTGATAACGTGGGAAAACAACTACTTGGAGTGATTACATTGCCTATTACAATTGGAAAGGCCACATTACAAACTCCCATCCATGTTATGCCTCATGATCTTTCATAAAATCTCCTTTTAGGAAGAGCATGGATTCATGAGATGCATGCGGAGCCTTCTACCCTTCATCATATCATGAAATATGTCTACAACAACAAAGTGTACATACTCAAAGTCGACCCTAAACCAAACAGTTGTTTGAACATTGAGAAAAATAAGGAAAATCCTTTGAAAACATTGAAACCATTACACAAGTAAAACCCGTGCAACAGAAAGACAAATAAAAATTCACTGAGGAAGTCACGAAGCTATTAGAAGATGATTGGGGTTCCTTATATTTCACATCATTCATGGGCAAATACAAGATTATAAACAAAGACTATGAAAAGGGAAAAGAAAAAGCGGTAATGTCAACACAAAATTCGAAAGACCCTTCCAAAGCATCCACCTCAAACACTTTAGAACAAAAGACAACAAATTTTGATGAACTTAATTATGAGCAACCACCAAATTTGGAAGAAATGAAAAACCTTTATGGAAAAGGTTATGAATTTGTGAAAAAACTTGGTTATAGTGGAAAAGGATGTGGTGTTAGAGAACAAGGTATTTGTGTCCCTATATAGCCTCACATGCAAGAAAAGACTAGTGGTCTTGGTTATTGTCCGTCGAAAGCAAGAAGCAAGCCTTCACTTAATGTCAATGCTCTTATGAAAGATTCTTCTAAGATAACTTTAACATTAGTGCATCCTAAATTGATAAACACTAACGGTCTTGATTGTTATCCTTTGAAAGAAACAAAACAAACAAAGAAATCTTCGCTTAATATCAATGTCATCATGCAAAACACTAATGATTCGAATTTGATAGATTTTACACCCTCCTGTAAAGGAGAGTACAAAATCTCACAATATAAAGAGTCTTGTGTAGGTATGACACCTTGTACTAAGCAAGAGATATCTTTGTCACAAAATAAAGCAAAATTTTCTACTTTTGATCAAGAGAGTATCGTGTTGAGACTCCTCCAAGATCATTTGATATCTCTCCCTCCAAGAACACAAAATAAATTTTACTACAAAACTTCATTTTGTGCATATCATAGAGTTCATGGTCATTCTACTAATGAATGTAAGGCTTTTAGTGATAAAATTCAACATCTAAAGGATTGTGGTGCTCTTCCTTGTGTTGAAGCACCTAACTCCTTTAATCAATATTGATTTTCACTCTAGCATGTTTCTCATCAATCATCTCAGCTCATCCTTGTCCTGCACTAAGTGGGGGCAAGCGGGTTAAGTAGCCTTGTCCTTGTATGTCACTTATTGTCTTTGTTGGCTAGTTGAACGCCTTTCATATACATGTAAGAGAAATCTTGGGATGTGGACGACATGCCTTAAGTTGACTCGCATGTGAAATTACATCGACACTCATGTTTCACTGTGTGATTTTCTTTATTCTTGTGATGCATCCTTTTCTTGGTGGTGTCATTGGGTTTGATATCCTTCAAGAGCGTGATATTTCTTTGACTTGTCCTCTCTTGGAGACATTATGCATGATGTTCCCTAAGAAGAGACCTTACATTAACTAAGAAAAATCCTTTTGGATGTACCTTACACTATTTTGCATTTACAATAATCGTTATATGGCCACCTTGCATAACACACTTTGCTTACCTGTGGTGCCATCTTGTTTGTTCATGAGTATCAAGCATACAAAGCTTTGCTTGTGTCATGGGGCTCGAAGTTCATTTTTGTGTGGTGCCTTATCAAAGTTATCAGGACATATAGCTTTGGTATGGTTGTACATATGGGAGCCAAACTTAGGCATGACTTTCCCATAGCCACTTGTTTGTTTGTGTGAGTGTATACCAGCTACGTGCATATGTGTCTCACTAGGGGCTCACCTAGTGGATAGCCTGAGGTTCCACTAGCTCTTGTCAGTGTGCATTTGGTTTGCATAGTGGACATCGTGTTCCACTTGTAAGCCACCCTTTGGATAATCACCCAACAAACAATCTGAAGTTTTGTTGCCTCAGAGTGAGCGTGCATTTTTTGACAAACAGCTTAGATCTTATCCATAATGTGCGGGACAAATCGTTGAACCTTGATCCACCTTTTCTTTGATTTTTTTCTTTCATCTTTATGTCTTTGACATTGTATGTTCGTGTATCTCGTCTTGCTCCTCCATATTGTTGATGCCTAAAATTGCTAGGCAAATAGCCTTATGGGAAACTCAATTAATGCGGGACCAATTGCGCTAAACTGAGTAACCTCTGGGTTTTTAAAGAAGTCAGCTCCTTTTGTATTTGGGGGGGTTTGGAATGGGAAAAGGAAGCAAATATATAAAATAAAGTTTAATCTAAGGTGATGCACCAAGAGTTAAGTATGGGCACGGTAAATCTTCCTTTCAGATGAGATTTAAGGGCCTGTTCAGCAATTTGCATGTCTGAAAATAATAGAAAGCGTAGATATAGAACCTAAGAAGTCTATCAAATAACATAAGATAACTCCATAAACATTCACTGAAAAGAAGAGATCAAGACATGGTTTGAATCAACAAATTTATATTTAAAATTATAGAAGTCTTGCAGATAAACTACTAAGTATAAGAAAAAACACAATATAATGTCTTGTTCATTAACTAAGAAATTGAGAGGCCAAAAAATATGGCATAGTCTGTGAGTCTTAATACAATAATCGAAAACAGTACAAAAAGGCCTACAATATTTTCACTTCTTTCTGTCATTTTTGAACGCTTTTTCCAAGAGCCAAAGTAGTATATATAGATCACCCACTGCCAAAGAGCCAGTAACCGAAAAGATTCTAGGCACGAGCAATGATGTTCGTCGCAATGATTCCCTAAATTCATTGCAATAGAAAATATTTTAAAACATAGCACGTAGTCATCTTTGAACAAGATGCATTCCCTAGAAAATGATGAATGTGGTCCCAGTGTGGAAGTACAAAAAATTCCCATGAAGGCACATGTTTCCCACCCATAAATTTGGTTAGGACACATGGTGAAAGGGTGGGCATTCATATTCATTCCTATCTTCCTTGTGATCAAATTCCCCGTGGAGAAGACACATGGAGAAGTCTTTGTTTCAAGCGCTAACTGTGGGGTCCGCCAAAAGGTTGTCCATGGAATAATGTAATGTGGCACGCAGGCAGACCTCGAAGGAAGAGCAAAGGAGAGAAGACTCTCAAAGGCCTGAACTGCTAACACGTGGCGAAAGGGTGGAGCTGAGGCTCGATAGAGAAGCAAGGGAAGAAAACCTTCTGAGGAGCGTGCAACAGACACGTGGAGCAAGCGAGAAAAGGTGCTTCGAAAGGGGCCGAAAGATATTACAAACATATGAGGCGTGGGTGGAGCTTGATACAAAATAAACCATGACCACCTGGAGGGAGCTTAAGGATTTTAATCCATAGCTTTTTTTGACTATCGGGGGAATTTCTCTTGCGGAATGAGAACCCAAAATTTCTGGTGCAAAGACTAGAGCCTTGTCCATTGGGCAACAATCAAAGCTTCGAAAGTGCGGTCTGCAGAGGTAGCCAGTCGGTCTTGAATGTCATCAATATTGCGTGCAGATTCTCTTGCGCCTCATACAGATCAATTATTTATTTGAAGGGTAGCTCCATGGAGATCTCGGTCCCTAACTCGACTTGAAAGAGAAGTTGCGTTATTTGATGGGTGGCGCCTTCTATGTCCATAGTTGTGGGAGGTTGACTGAAATCTTGAAAGGCAGATAAATCCCGTTACTTTTCCTCAATCTTTGTTGCGATATATTATGTCATGGCAACCAAATCATCAAAGAGAAAAGGGGAGGGGAAGCCCATTTGAGTCAAATGGGAGAATTGCATCCACATTTTGTTCATAGTTTGACTCAGTGTTGTGGAGCAATTGCTAGTCTGGAGGATGGTCGCATGACAACAGATGAATTCCCTCACCTTCTTGGAAACTGACCTCCGATTTTCAATCCCTACATTCACCAAGTCTGCATTCGCTGCCGCATACAACTTGTCCAACAACTTCTCTGCCTCGAGCATCCGCAATGAACTGTGGAACCTACTCCATCGTTCCACGCACCTCCCTGCTTAAACCAACCGCCTTCGCCATGAATTGGAGCACCAACTATAGAGTCAAATAGAAATACTTGACTCTCTCCCAATAAGAGATATATAACTGTTGGGCTACTGAAAGGAGATTCGAATAAGGAGCAAGGGGTTGGGAAGGATTTTTAAAAATACCAATTTCCATCTCCTTCAACCCGACATCCTACGTCAGCTCTTCAATTCTCTTGTCCATAGCAGAGAGTCATTCCTACAGAGTCCTTAACTCAACAAGCAATAGTTACTCAGCCCGGCCCCAGGTGGTGGATTCTTTTTTCAGGGAGAGCTTTACTTCTTGGATCTTCTTCTCAAACTAAGCTTGTCAATCTTGGAACTCCTTGACCTTTTGTTGCATTTCCTACTCCAATCGAGCTCATTGATCCTAAATCTCTTCATTCTTCTGTTGCATTTCTCTCTCTTCTTGAGCCAACTGGTCTTGAAGCTCCTGGATTTTTTGTTGTAGCCCAGTAACTAGATTGGGGTCCAGAGACTGGAACTTTGCAAGTTCCTCCTGGAATTTGGTCTTTTTTGCCTGTGCTTGTTGAGACATTTGTGTGATTTCAGCATCCTTAGCCTTTTCCTTTTTCAATAGGGTCTCCAACCTTTCCTTAATGTTCTTGAGATCCTCTTCTTTTTTAGTTGGTGACTATGCTTGAGAAATTTGGTAATCACCACTCGCTGGGTCTCCTCCATCAGCTCAACTTTGTATTATGGCCAAGTTATGCACAGATTGATCCCTATAGCATGGATTGTATAATCCTCATGCTACATCTCCCCTTGCTGTTTGATGGTGTTAGGATTCATGGTTGCAAAATGTAATGACCCCTAAACTTCATTAAAAATGTTTTGCACGCATGGCTCGGCAGGCTTTGCTGCATCTTTTTTTTCTCTTCTGGACCCTAATAGCCCATGTTGCCTTAGTTTTGTTGCTTTGCCCCATAAATTTTGCTAGCAATTTAATTAGTTCACTGGTGAAGGGTGAACCAGGAGGAAGAGAAAAAGGGAACGAGATATTTGTGGTCTTGGATGATGTCTTCTTTGGCAGAGAGACCATCAATGGGGAGAACGGGGGAATGTTATGCCAAGGTCTAGTTTGGGAAGCAGTGGAAGGACTCATAGGGAGCAGTGGCAGTAGCGAAGATGCAGAGGATACCATTTGTTGGGAAAGCTAAGTCAGAGTCGACGTGATGGTATCAAAATGGTTAGCAATGGCGGGTCCAGACTGGGCTCCAGCAAAAGGTGGAACAAACCACGGGGGAGTAAAATTTTCCTGTCCGATTTGGGAGAATTGAGAGAAACCTCCTACGATCATGGAAGCAGAAAAGGAAAGGATAACTCTCGAAGTAATGGGAGATGCAAAGATAGCAGGGGTAACCAAAGATTGTGAAGCAAGAAGAGGGAGAGAAAGATACCTGAGTTGTAGAGGACTTTGATCCTTGGCTCGTTGCAAGTTCTTGCGAGCTTTCCCTTGGAGTTGCATCAGTGCGCGACCTCTTCTCAAGTGGAGAATTGTCCACCTCTATGACCTCCTGAAACTGTTGGGCTACCTTGGGCCTCTTCACAACCCATGTACGTGTTATTGAGGCCTTCGACTATGATGTAGTCACTTGTGTGCTCAATGGAGCTTTGTCAGGCTGTTCTGCTACTTTTTTGGTTCTATGTGCTTGGGATTTTTTGCCTCTTTTCTCTTCATTATTGTCCCCTCTTCCTCTAGATCTAAATCCTCACCATCACTTACATCAGTATCATCATGCCCTCTATTCCATAGGTCATCAAATATGATATCCATGTTTGGCTCCTGGAATGGGGCATCAAGGCATCTGGTCTCTTGACAATAAATCTAGAATTGTGCAATTTTATCATTACTCCACAGGTATTGCTTGGCCAATTGATTACGAAGGGTTGCCCCAATTTTTCACTTTTCATTAGGCTTGTCCAAGGGAAAATAGAAAGATAGCCATGGCAGCCTCCTATCCTCAATAGGAACATAGACTAGGTCCACAAATAAATCATCCTGGTCCCCTGACTGTGAATTCCATCGAGCTTTCCAATAGGGTCAGGAGTTGTGAGTCACCTTAACATTCAGACCAGCTAAGTCATTATCAAGATTAGAATCCCATTTGTCACAAATTAATACCAGCCCCAGATGAGCTAGTTTCGCCTCTAGCAAACCATGTGTCTGCTTCTTTTTCATTATTACCGTACCAAAGCTCAAAGGGCATTTGAAATAACCAAAACTTGATGTCAATAATCACCAGTTTCTGAAATACCTCAAGGGCCAACACCCTTTTTGTGATGCAGATCAGGAGCCAGAACGGTTCCTCAGTAAAACCATGCAGCCTAACAAAAGAAAAATCCTCCCCAAGGAACTAGTCACAAGGAGGAATAAAATTTTGCATCCACCTTGTTTGCTCAGCGGAAAGATGATAACCCTCGCCATCCTTACTAAAATCTCACAAAATCAAAGTCAGGAAACACTCAGAAAATGCATAGTAATCATAAGTTACATAAAGGAGGGGAGTCCACACAAAAACCAGCCTTCTTACCCCTTTTTCATCAAACATAGCCAAACCCATACGGTTTCTAAAGAAGTTAGGGTTCTGGTTTAAAAACATGTGAGCAAGGAGAGAAGAAAACCTGAACCCATGTTGTGTGTTATATTCCTTGAATTGGCTCAACATCTCCCAAACAATGACCTCCGTGAAGTCATACCAGAATAAAGAATGTTATCTTCTCAACTGAAAACCCAGACCCATTTGAAACTCCATAACGTCCTTGTCACTATCCATGTCACATAAAATCCATCATAGAGGTGTCCTGCAAGTCTGAGTTGAAAGCATTGTGCGCAATTAGAAACTGTGGTGGATTTGTTGCATCTTCCTTGAGCCTTTTTGTTTCTCGGTTATAAAAGTCCAGAGCATATTTTTTGGTCCTCCAAAACTCTTTCACGCCCTCTACAGTGAATGTCTCCATTCTTTATGCTATGTACCTCCTTCTGGTAGGGATGCATAGCATACTTCTAATAGTGTCCACGCTGATCACAACCCTCAACTTTCAGCCTTCAATGGCTTTGGTATCTGGATTGAAATGTTGAGCGCACTCGTGAACCAGTTCCGGGTAGTGGTGCACCAAGGGGACCATATACCATGGGAGACCACAGAACCATTGCTTGTACGCCAAAGACTGTTGGCTATTAGTTTGTTTCATTCTATCATAGGTTGCTTTCCTAAGACCCTTAGGGTTAGTTCTAAGGATAGGGTCATGAATATTATCCCATTCTTCTGTTATCAAGGCCTTGTCCCTATGATTACTCTTCTCTACGGCCCACGTGTGAGGCCATTTTAGCTTTCCAAGCAACCCAGGCGAGGCATAAGAGATGTCATCAAAAATATTGGCCATTGGAACTACTAACATGGCGTTAAATAAGCTTTGGAACACCTATCCTTGGACTTCCATTTGAGGATTATGATCCATTTCAGGATTCTATAGACTTTTGTGATGCTCAACCTTTCTACAACTCACTTGGGTTCTTTTCAGAAAACTGTGCACTCAAAGCTCTTCGCAATGAAATGTGTACTCAAAACTCTTCAGTGTTATTCTTTTTCATGCAACACTTATCCTTTCCTTATTCATGAGTTGGACACAATAGTTGTTTCAAGCAATAAATTTAGCACGTACCACTAGCTCTTTCGTGCATGCAAAATGAATTCCCACTCCTTTCAAAAAGACAATAGTTCATAATGACAATTAATCATCATGACCTACGATACCATCCCTTGGGAAATTAATCCACAAATTGAAGGCTTATGAGACCATTCGCATGCTTTTCAATTAATAACTTGAAAAAAATGATTAAGCAAGAGAGCGCAATAATTACACAAAAAGATTTGAGTTCATCCTTGGAAATTGAAAAAATGTTCGTAGCGTGACACTTAGCACTTGACCGTGCAGATGCTCAACTACACCTACCACCAATTTAAGCTAATTAATTACATCTTAACTTGCACATAGTAATTTGTACACAACAAACGCAACTTGGTTGGTTTTTCGAGTTTGCTCTTATTGGGATTTTTCGAGTTTTCTCTTGATTATCATCATGCTTATTGCACGCATTGTACCCTAACTACATTTATAAATAAACTTAAGGATATCAACAGAATTTGCATTTGGTAATTGGGACTATAGATAGGTGCAATGAATACTTATATTAGGCTAACCAGCAATAGGTCTCAGGCAGCTTTCCTTGGGGAAATTTCTAGTAGGCGCTTGAAATGCATGACGAAGAATAAGAATTCTTTGGCCATAATTGCAATGAAATGGGTACTGGGGAGGGATTGTATAAAGTATGAGGATAAGTATAGAGTAAATACTGACATTTTCTCTCACTTCATTGCCTCTTTCCTTAACATACAGGTGCCCAAGTAGATGATAATGTGACTCACCATGGAAATCTTCCCAAAGCACTACCTTGGTGGCCTTGGCGAAGTTGTGAGGAATGTGGTGTATGGTCTTGGTCTTCCCATAGCAAGTGATCTTCGTCGACACATTGAAGAGGATGCAGTGGTGCCCTGGGTGACATTCTTGAGCAGATTTCGCATTATGACGATTGGTGAACACCGCAAAATGGTTTCTCATGCTTTCCACTTCTTACTGAGATGCTACAACGTAGTACTTTTCTACGACGTGGAGTGGTAGACCAACTTTAGAAACCTGGTGTTTCCTCCCCCACTTCTTGTTGTCGTTGATGCTCCTGCTGCTATTCCCATTGCACCTGTTGTTGCCCCCGATGTTGTTGATGTGGTTATTCCTGATGCTGCTGATGTTTATGTTGCCCCAATTTAAGAATGAACTCTTTTCTCCATTTTGTATATATGCCTCAGAAGTATTTTAATGCATATACTCGAAAAAATTTATTAGTATATATATATACTCAAGAAGTATGGCCTGAGAGCCATTTTGCATTGTAATGTTCCAAAGTATATATTACCGTATGATGAATATAAAGCTCCTTTTATCAATTTTTTGTCTCTTTTACTCTTCTCTGCTCTTGCATTATGGGTTCCATTTAATAAAGACCAAGAAGAACAAAACACAAAGAAAATTTACATAATTACATATTTACACTCGTAAAAATGATTAATGAAGCTAATTAAACAATTTGAGGTGAATTTTGTTGGTTGGAATTCCCAATGCTTCTTTCTCCATGTTCTCTAATTCAAATGCATTATGTTTCTTGCATTGAATAATTTAAAAAGGGAATTCCCACAGACTATCAAATTTTTCGTGTTGTCCAGGCTTCGCAACTCTTTCATTGAACTTTAGCACTAAGTCTCCGCATTTAAGAACTTGGTCAGAGGTTTTTTTGTCGAACCACCTCTTAACCACTTGTTGATAGTTAGACATGGTTTTCAAGGCATTTTCTCTTTTCTCTTGCACCTCCAACAACTCAGCCAACCGGACCTCCATGGCTCCATTTTGTTCAACTTCTAGAGACTTGAGCAACTACAGTGCAAGAATTTCCATAGATATAGGCAGTAGCACTTCCTTCCCGTATACCAGCTCGTATGGAGAAGTCTTTAAGACTTTCTTGGGGGTTATCCAGTCTGGAAAAAGCGTTGCTTTAAGGTTCTGATGCCACTCTCATTGATGCTCTGACCCCATTCTTTTAATGAGTCTGACTAAATTTTTATTAGTCGACTCGGCTAGACCATTTCCTTATGGGTAATAATTTGAAGATGTCTTTAGAAATATGACATACTTAAGCACGAATCGACATACCTTTGAACCCAGGAAGGCCTTCGCATTGTCAGAGATGATGGTCTTTGGCGGGCCAAACCTCATTACCAGTTCCTCGAGGAAGTTCACAATCTTTGCCTCTGTCACATTCTTCAGGGGCATGGCTTCAATCCATCTGGTAAAGTAGTCCATAACTATGAGGATCCATTTATGTCCAAATCTGAAAGCGGGATTAATCATCCTGATGAAATCCAATCCCCACTATGTGAAGGGTTCTTCAATCACTATCGGGTTCAGAGGCATTACAGATTTTTCCCTCCTTCCTGTGAAGAATTGGCATTCTTTGCAAGATTTAACCAGAGAGTGTGAGTCATTGAACAATGTAGGCTAGAAGTACCTGACACATAATTTTGATGGTGGTGGTCCTTGCAGAGAAGTGTTCGCTCGTGGGACTGCTGTGAAAAATGTCTAGAATTATTTTCACTTACTTTGAGGTGACACACCGTAGAAGAACACCATTGAAGTTCCTTTTGAAAAGGACTCCTTCAATGAGCGCATATCCACTATTCTAAAATCTATAAAATATTTTATTCTGAGAAGGGAGGCCCATCGGATATTTCCCAGTCTACATGAATCTCATTCTATCTTCCAACCAATAGCAAATTTGTTCATTAGAACCAACTCAGGTTGTTCCTCCTCAGTTGTTACTTCTTCATCATATGCCAGATACTCGTGCAATCCTCTTCCCCACACAATCTTCATGGGCCTAACCTCAATGTCATATTCCAAGATCTTAGTAATCCAGTTGGCCCTTTTTTTTGTGATTTCTCCTTCCATAATGTATTAGCGCACACTAGAATGCACGGCATATACAATCACCCTGTTGCAATATATGAGATGTCAGAACTTCTTGAGCCCCTTGACAATGGCAAAAGCTTTCCTTTTGATGAGTTTATAGTTCATCTCATAATCCTTTAAGGTCTGGGAGTCGAAGGATATTGGATGTTCTCCCTTTCCCTCATCATCCTTTTGGATCAAAACAGTAGCGATACTGGATTTTCTACTAAACACAAACATTATGAATTCCTTTGATAGTTCTGGGTTTACCAGAACAGGAGTTGAATAAATAGTGTCCTTAACCTTATCAAAAGCTTCTCTGGCCTTTTTTGTACATTTGAACAATTGATCCTTCTTGAGCATCAGGGTGATAGGTCTAATTAAACCTGCAAAATCATAAATGAATTTTCCTATGAAATTTACCTTTCCCAGGAAAGACTGAAGTCCCTTTTTGTTGACTGGTAGGAGAAGTTCCCTTATCACCTTCACCAACTCTGGATCAATTGCAATTCCATCTTTAGACACTACATGTCCCAATAGTTTTCCTTGTGGAACTCTAAACACACATTTTTTGGGTTTAGGGATATCCCAAACTCCTAGCATTTTTTAAAAACCATTTCTAGATGATCAAAATGATCATCTTTTGACCTAGAGAATACCATTAGATCATCCAAGTAGATTAAGATAATCTTATTAATCAATTATCTGAAGGCAATGTCCATTGCTCGCTAGAAGGTAGCTCCCATATTTGAGAGACTGAAGGGCCATTGTGCATAGGAAAACATTCCCCACTTGGTAGTGAACATCATTTTGTGTCGGTCCTCCTCTTTTACTTAGATCAAGTTGTAACCGAAGAAGTCATCTAGCAAAGAAAACATTTCTGAGCCAACCACTGTTTGCAAGATTGACTCCATGGAAAGCAACAGGAAGTGGTCTTTCAATGATGCTCTATTCAGGTCCCGAAAATCAACACATAGGTGAATGTCTCCATTCTTTTTTCGGACAGGAACCAAGTTGGACACCCATGTGTTGTACTTGATTGAGAATATGATCTGGGAGTGAATTATCTTTGTCAACTCTTGCGCCATTAATGACTCAATCTTTGGATTCACTGGTCTATGCTTCTGGCAAACAGATTTTGCTCCTTCTGTCAGTTCTATAGTATGTTGGATGATTTCAGGATCATATCCATTGAGGTCATCATATGACCAATCTACTACTCCATATTCTTCACAAAAATGTATGAGCCTTTCTTTATCATGATGTGGGACATCTTTTCCGACCTTAAGTTTTCTTCCATCCCCGACCTTAAGATTTGCATATTCGCTTTTGTCCGCTACAAACTTCCTCTTGTCATTCTTTGCATCGTCACAATCGAATAGGTTTTCAAGAGTGACTAGTCCTTTTGGAAGCTTTTTGGACCTCAGCTGAATAATTTTCCCGTCATAGGCCTCTGCAATTTTTGGTTGGAGTTGATCAATGAACTCTCTTGAATGTTGAATGAATGAGGCAATATGTTCATCACTTTCGAACACTTGCCAGCTCTAGTCATTATCTGGTATTTTCAGTCGGACAATCACTCACACAGAGTGTACATTATCAATTAGGTCGGAAATAGGGTCAAATTGAGATCCTATTGTCATCATGCGATCCGCAACTGCATTTTGCTCTCTAGGAATTGTCTAGATATTGAACGCTTCAAAGCTTTCAATCAGGTCCCAGACTCTATGTCTATAAGATCTCATGCGGACATTCTTTGTTTTGGAGACTCCTCGAACTTGATTGACTATTAGCTTGGAGTCCCCGAACACCATTATTTGTTTAATGCCTATCCGCTTTGAAAGACTTAGACCTTACACTAGGCCTTCATATTCAGCTTCATTGTTCGAACAGGAAAACTGAAAGCAAAAAGACCTAACTGTATTTTCATTGGATGGGGATGTCAAACATATCTCGGCTGCACCAACTTTACATCTTGCTCCATCAAAATGCAGCATCCATAGCTCTTAGGCGTGATCATACTCGGGCTCCTTCATGACCTTCAGAATTACTTGATTCTCATCATAGATGACATAGGTTCCTAATCTGGTGGCATGATAATTTCCGAAAGGATCATTGTCTATGAATTCACTTAAGAGGACCTCTTCTTGATTAGTTTGGTCTCTAGTCACTTCCTCATCCTCTAGTAACTCGGTACAATACATTTCATCTTTGGTGATAGAGGTATGAGTAGCTTCAAAATTTATCATGGCTTCATATGCTACATGTTTTGAATGCAAGGGTCCGGACACTATCTTCATCTTAGCTCCATGCTTGGTCCTGAGGATCAAGTGTGACCAATCCAAGGAAAGATATCCACCTATCTTGGAAGTGAACTCCTGGGATAAGAAAACCAAACATGGGAGGAACGTCTATGATCACGGTATCTTGTGGAGTTGTGATACTAGGATAGGAGAATAGAGTCAAGGGGAGGTTCTTAATGACACCTACGATTTCAACCTTGTTCCCATCAAGCTGCATAACCCCTCTGTTTAAAGGTTCATAGCTACGTCCTAAGGCTTCAGCTATCTGCTTGGGCATGACTGTGGTGCTAGCACCAAAGTCAATCATAGAATTGTGCAACAACTTCTCACCCACAATGAGAATCAAGAAGGGTTTCGATTTAGGCTTACCTTTACTTTTAGTAGAAGCTTCCTCTCCATTGTTTGTGAGGACTTTGGCTTGTGATAGTGAATCGATGACCTTTCCTTTGGAGGGTTGCTCTGTCGGCTCTTTGCTTGCATCTTCCAGTAGAACCTTCTACAGCAATGACTTATGCTCTAGAATAGCTAAGATATCCCAAAGAGATACATTAGTAGAGGATTTCTTCAATTGTTCCACCATATTGAATGGCAGCAGATTCAAAGACTTATGTTCCTTAGACCTTGTTATAACAATCTCCTTGTGTGGTTGGGATTGTTGTGTAATTGCAAAGGTACTAGGAGCTTGGTCAGGAACACTTTTGGACTGTGGAACGACCAATTCGCCCATGAATCTCCTCTTTGAGCGAGTGTTATAATCTTATTGAACTTGTAGGGCCTTTGATGTGGATGCATCATTTGCAAACACCGCCTCTTCTTCTTCCATCCATGAGAAGAGCACATGATCAGGAGCTATATTTGTTTCTTGTTACAGAGACTTCCCTTTCATTTGCGTGGTGAGTACCGTGTTTTCCATTTGCAGAGAGGCATATACATAACCTTCTGAATCTGACACCACACCTTGACTTCGATGTTCCGCTACTCTTTGTTGTAGATTTCCGCACAGACAATTTCGGGGCATATGTGCTTCATTGTAGGGGAAGCACCAAGGATTGATATCATCAATGATATTATTTTTCCCTGCTACACCTCTCTATTCAAACTTGGGTGAACATTTTGCAGCGGAGTAGGCACCGGCACTATCTGACTATTTGTTTGAGCCTGCGGATTCATGCGCGCACCTCCTTGGAATTGATTTTGTTGGTAGGAAGATCTTCCACCTTGATAATTTTGGTAAGTTGGATTTGGAGGCATGAACTGGTTCTACTTGATGGTAGTTATTTCATTTCAGATATTTCACAACAACTCCTTAACATCGCTCATCTCATCTTTTGAAGAGTTGGACGTAGAAGCAGCATTCTGTGGTGTGCTTGGATATGCGTACATAGATTGGGGAGGAGCAGACGCACTGGTAGAAGCTATATCCTGAGCAAGAATCGACAAATCTGCAAATATAGGCATAGTGGGTTGAGGCAGTAACTTTTCGGCATCGATCAAATTATTCTCCACCTTAACAGCAACGTTATATGCATCTGGCAAGGTGTTCCCACCAAGGGATTGGATCATCACTGAAATGTCGACATTGAGAGACTTGAGATAGAACATGAATGCCAAATCTGTAGGTGGATCAATTGTCAGTTGGATCCTTTGCCAAGTTGTGTGAAACCGAGCATTAAATTCGGTCATGGCCTCCTGAGGAGCTCACTTTATGGTTGTCAACTGCTGAAATAATGAGGACCAATATCCATTGTTTGAAAACCGCTCGTAGAAAGGATCTTCGAGCTAATCCCAAGTACCGATAGTATTGGCTCCCAAAGTGAAGTACCAATCAAGTATCTTTCCTTTGAAAGAGGTTGCAAGCAATCTCAGTGCTACATTTTGATCAGTTACACCATGCATCAAACACACGTCTGCCACATCTTGCAGATGATAGGATGGTGTTTTTGAGCCTTCCCCAGTGAATTTTGGTAAAGCTTTTAAATCAAATGTTGGGATAGGAGCCCAAATGGCGGGTGCTACTGGTATTATAAGAGGGATTTTAGCATCCCATGCCACATAATTTCTGTTAGCAATTGGCAACATGGCTAGTGGAGGAATCGGGACGTTTACTAGACAGGTTCTTGTATGTATTGTTACCAGCGGTGGCACTAGCAGGCCAGGGTTGTTTGTTGTCTAGGATCTAGTAACAAGTCTATGGCTCATACACCCACTTTAAATTTAGATACATTCAAGCAATCCCACTGGGCGTGCTAGAAAAAGAATTGTTGGTGCCTAAAATTGCTAGGCAAACAGCATTATGGGAAACTTAGATAATGAAGGACCAATTGTGCTAAACTGAGTAACCTCCAAATTTTTTAAGAAGTCGACTCCTTCTGTATTTAGGGGGGTTTGGAATGGGAAAAGGAAGCAGATATATAAAATAAAGTTTAATCTAAGGCGATGCGCCAAGAGTTAAGTATGGGCCCAAGAGTTAAGTATGGGCATCGTAAATCTTCCTTTTAGATGAGATTTAAGGGCCCATTCAGCAATCTGCATGTCCGAAAATAACATAAAGCATAGATAAAGAACCTAAGAATTCTATCAAATAACATAAGATAATTCCATATACATTCACTGAAAAGAAGAGATTAAGACATGGTCTAAATCAGCAAATTTATATTTGAAATTATAGAAGTCTTGCAGATAAACTACTAAGTATAAGAAACAACACAGTATAATGTCTTGTTCATTAAGTAAGAAATAGAGAGGCTGAACAATATGGCACATTCTGTGAGTCTTAATACAATAATCAAAAACAGTACAAAAAGGCCTACAGTCTTTTCACTCCTTTCTATCATTTTCCAATGCTTTTTCCAAGAGTTGAAGCAATATATATAGATCACCCACTACCAGAGAGCCAGTAATCAAAAAGATTCCAGGCACGAGCAATGATGTTCATAGCAATGATTCCCCAAAGTCGTTGCAATAGAAAAGATTCTGAAACATAGCACGCAATTGTCTTTGAACAAGATGTGTTCCCCAGCAAATGATGAATGTGGTCCTAGTGTGGAAGCAGCAAAATTCCCATGAAGGCACATGTTGCCCACCCACAGAGTTGGTTAGGACACATGGTGAAAGGGTGGGGCTTCGTATTCATTCATGCTTCCTTGCGATCAAATTCTCGGTGGAGAAGACACGTGAAAAAGTCTTTGTTTCAAGCGCTGACTATGGGGTCTGCCAAAGGGTTGCCCACATAATGATGTAACATGGCACGCGGCCGAAGCTCAAAGGAAGAGAAAAGGAGAGAGAGCTCTCAAAGGCTTGTGCCACTGACACGTGGGAAAGGGTGGGGCTCAATAAAGAAGCAAGGGAAGAAAACCTTCCAAGGAGCGCGCAGCAAACACGTAGAGCAAGTGGACGAAGGCGCTTCAAAAGGGGCCCGGATATATTACAAACATATCAAGCGCAAGCGGAGCTTGATGCAAAATAAACCATGAACACCCAGAGGAAGCTTAGGATTTTAATCCACATATCATACATCTTGTGTGTGTCCCTTTGTGCTTATGTCGGCTTGACGTAGGATCCTAGGGGTTTGACCACCTCCTTTGATCTTTGTTATCCTAGACCATTCGCATCAGTTCACTTGGACCCCTCTTGAATATCTAATTTAGTGTCAGTTTGAAGCAAGTTCCTCCTCTCACTAAAGTGGGGGCTAAATATAATGACGAAAAATGTATCCCCTTACATTTTCACACTTGTTTGGGCCCTCCCTAATAAATTGAACCTAATGTTGCCTTGATTTAATGTTATAATGTGTCTTAACACATTCACATTCAATTTTGGGCCCTTGTAAACTAAATGAACTTAATTATGCCTTATTTAGGATGTTGTAAATTGTACCCACACTTTCACACTAATCTAGAGTTTCATTGATAAATTGGGCTTATATATGCCTTATTTGGCCTTATTTTGAATCCACAAGCCTTAATTGATGCATCTTTCCAAGATTAATCCCGACATTCACCAACATCCAATCATAATTCATGTGTTTTTGGATTGTATGGCCTAGATTTAGTGATTTGGGACTCATACACCATGTCCCACCTAAGTTTCGGGGCCCTAATCTGAATTTCACATTAATCTAAGCACTTCTTGAAAAATGTGTCCCAAAGCCTAGCCTAATAGGACTCATACACAACAACTAGCATACGAGTCATGTGTGGATTAAACCTAAATTAAATTAAAATTCTTGGTGGGATTTTATTCTCCTAGATCTGATGTCGGCTTGTAGTGTTTTAATTTCAAGAAATTTGGCATAAACAAGTATAAATACAAGGTTATTTCACTTATTTTCACCCAAGACTTTCAAGAGAGCATGCCTTATAGCAATTTTTAGTTCACAAGAGCATTCAAGAGTTTACAAGAGTATTCAAGGACATTCAAGAGAATTCCTAAAGCATTCAAGGGCATATTTCTTCATCATTTGTTGCAACAATTCAAGATCCATTATCATGTCAAGGTCATCAAGATCAAGCATGTTGTTGAGCTAGTGTTGCGATGTAGCATCCTAGATCCATTTGCAAACATTGTTTCATATCCAATTCAAGATCAAGATCTACATTCTACATGGCCACTTCATGTTAGATTGCTGATTTACATCCCAAGACATCATTCAAAGTATCATTGTTCATATTTCATGTTTCATGTTTCATTGTTTCATCATATAGTTTAATTACCTAAATGAGGTTTGACCAAGGCAAACCCCCATTCCCTAACAATGAACAAGTTTTTCTCTCTCTCTACATGTGTGATTGCAGATCTAGGTGTCTTGGAGCTCGAAAATCCTTTGAAGATTAAGTTGCAAGATTGAGGAAAGTTGTCAAGTTGTCATCTTGTTTGCAAGATCACAGAAAGTCACCTACAGGTCATAATTCAGAGTTTCAGACCCGAAAACAAAGTGTGGAAGGAAGAGTAGAGATAGGAGAGTAGATTCAAGTCTTGACCCTCCGAAAAAGCAGAGTGGGACTGATATGTCACTTGTGGTGTATGAGTCCCGATACAACACATTTTCCAGATTGCAATGAATTCAGATCAACCACTGTGAGATTTCAGTTTTGGCACAAAAACCCTAGTCTGGGACTAAATCACCTAGACTGGTGTATGAGTCCCAGTGGGCACCAAACTATAGGTTTTCAAGGTTCTAAAGCTTGTTTTGACCTCATTATTCTTCCAAGTACCTTTCTGTTCATTCTCAGTTTGTTATCCTGATTTTTAGTTTCATTTCCTAAGTCATTTAGTTAGGTTTTTGCATGTTTCATTCATTTCCTAGTCTTTCCAAGCCCTTGCTTGGTGGTGAACCCTCTTATTGTCTTTAATCACACCCTAGGACACCTTATTGCAAGATCTCTTCCCTTTATTCCATTCTTGGATTGACATCTCTAAGGTTTCCTTGAATGAAACTTGAAGGAAACTAGTTATCTTATCCCCCTAAACATAAGAGCATACAATTTTCGTCATTTCAGGTTGCAACTGTCTGTTGATTGTGTATTTTGTGTGAGTTTAATACATGTTGAGTTTAATATCCCAAGGAACGCCATCTTGAGTCTAAGATGAGCTCAAAGTGCAAGAGAGATAACCCACTCTCGTAGAGTTAACTCAAAGTCCTCCATTGTTTAGTTGATGAACCATTTTCATTCACTTGTTGACAACCCTAGCCTTGTAAGTGGTTTTTGGTTTTAGGAAGTGGAGCGGTGATTTTGAGAGCTAACACCTATCTTGTGCCACACTCAAAAGGGGGTCTCAAAAAAAGGTGACAACTCTCATGGAGAGGAAGAGCTCACCCAATTCTCTCATATTAAGATACAAGTGAAGGTAAAAAGATAAATGCATTGTTTGACTCATTTTTACAATCTAATCTTGTTTCTTCCAAGATCGTTAGTGAGATGGAATTGGAGGTTGTGAGTTTACCACATCAATACACTTTGGGGTGGTCACAACATGGAGTAGACACAAAGGTAAGAAATCAATGCAAGTTGGCATTTAGTCTACAACTGGAGTACAATAATGAGGCAACGGTTGATGTTGTGTTATATGTAAGTGACATAATTTTTTGTAGTCTTTATTTGTACATGATAGATGTTATTGATTGCAGCCAAAAGAACTAGTACAAGCTTTAGTTCAATGATGAGAATTTCTTTGTGAATTCTTATGTTGATAGATCAAAAATTGTAGTTGCTAGTACCTCAAAATCTAAAAGACACATTAGTGCTATTAGAAGGTTGGATTCCCTAAAAAGAAAAGACTATGTAGGAAGAGGTTGTTCATGGGACTATTGTTAAGTTGTGGGTGAATATGGAATAACAAGCTAAGGGGTAGAATATGCAACAAAAGGTAGGGTTGCCACAAGAAAGCAAGAGTGTAAATTTTGAGGAAGAGATGACGTAGGTGATCAAGTTGACACATATGATGGGGGGTGGTTTTTTTCCTTTCATTTTTGTTGGTGTGTTGTATGGATTAGTCAAAGGGCATGGTGTCATGGTTGGTTTGTTGATATTTAGAAGATTGGCTAGAATTTGTTGTTGCTAAGCCATGCTAAGAAAGATTATTGAGAGTGCATGTAGAATTGAGAGTTGTTCTACTTATTCTCAATTTTGAGTGCTTTTCGTCTCCAAAAGCCTATCTAGTTGGGGGCATATGATTAAAAAATTCACCTCTTAAGTTAGCTAGACCATTGGGGTCATAGTGTTTTGTATTCAAAGAGAGTCATTGAGTAGTTAGAAGAGTGAATTAATTAATATACCAATGAAAAGGGGTAGTGAAAATGTTTGAGGATGATCAAGGATAAAATGTGACATCTCTAGAAAGACTTTGATCAAAGTTGCAAACCTCATAATGACCCAAAAAAGTGACTTTAGTTGGTTATTTGCTTGCAACAAAGAGACAGATGTGTTATTCGTTGTAGCAAAGTCATTAACAACTAACAAATTCGTACTAGTGAAACCAACAAAAAGCAAACAAGTCAAATACAAAGAGTTTAAGCATTTGATCTTCCATTTGTCAATTGGTTTTCCATCTTTGTGAAGTCACGACACTAAGGTAAGGTCATATGTTGCTTTCCCACATTAGAGAAGTAATTGGCTCTCATTGTATGGTGATTGTAGTCCATCTTCAAGGTCAATTCAAGTGTGTATGCAAGTCTAAGTGAGGTGAGAATGTGTTGCAGGTATGGTAAAAGCTCCAAAATTGTTGTGTGAGCTCATTGACGTTGTGTAAGTAATTATACATCTATAATCAACCTTTGTGATAGTGTCTAAGTGAGGTGAGACAGTGTTGCATGTGTGGTAGAAGCTCCAAAAGTGTGGTGTGAGCTATGTTACCAATTTTTCGCTACAACTCAATTGGTGGACCTGAATAAATATTGTTATATCTGAAAGTGAAGGAACAGTTATTTCTGCATGTGCTTAGGTGTTGTTTGCACTATATTCGTCGTTCATCAAGTGATAATTATGCATTGTTCGAGAAAACTAAGTTTCAAAAGTATTGTTCAAATATTTTACAAATCAAATGGAGTACAAAACTGAGTATACAAATAGTTAAGCATAACAAAGTGCTTTCATTTATTTCATGAAGTTATTCATATTACATGTTTTCATTTGATTGCAAGAATACAAATGATGGTACAGCTTTGCATTTCAATGCATTTCTTTCAGAATGGAAATGAAAGAAGAAATTTAAATATCCACACAAGCCATGGTTTTAGCCGGTTCCATTCATTACAAGAAAGGAAATATACAACTGAAAGAGAGAAGCAAATAACATGGGACATATCCGTCATTGCCTAAGTTGATCTTCGGTTGATTCCTTGTTGCTTGCTTCATTCTACTTCCGCTCCTGACTGTATCTACAAAAGATTGAGAAGGGTGTCAATTAAGAGCTCGGGTTATGAACTATACTACATGCCATACTAACAAAGATATATTTCAATCCTTGGAATGCATAGAATCAACTAAAGAAAAGAGCAAAAGCATGAGCTGAAAAGGAAACATCATCATTACATATTGTTTTTATGCTAACATCATTTGTTTCCTTGTGCAGGTATAGGAGAAATCATGAAGTTGATCATCTTAGGAAGACATTAAGCATGTGGGGAAAAAGGGCTCCCGCAAGGGTAGAGCTCGGCATGCTATCCCTTAAACATTACAAATGGGGCTGAGTGAAGGAATGCAATTCTTATGTCCATCTGAATTATTTTGAAGGAGTAAAGCAGAGTTTCATTCATCAAAGCCATTAAGCCTATTGTTCATTCATAGCAATCAGGTGATGTTGTTTTGAGAGCTACAGGCATACATAATGCCCATCGAAAAGACACTATTCAATAAAGGAAGCACGTGAAAGCTTCAGATTTACGTGCATCAGGTAATCCACTATGTTTTGTGTCCAAATGTAACTATGGCATTAATTGGAGTAAACAATTCAAGTAATATATCATTAATCAACATGTATTCCATATGGAGTTTGTGCATCATTGTGTCTAAAATGGAAGCAATTCAAAGTACATTGTTTAGAGGGTTGTTTTCATCATTCAAAGTATGCTTTCGAAAAGTATTTTGCATGAGGTAAAAGCAAATGGACATGAATAGGTTTGATAAGAATTTGAGTATATAAAGACATTTCTATTATGCGCAGAGATTTACAGAGTATGGAAAAGCTTTAAAGGTTGTTAGCTGAAGCAACATAAGTGAAATGAGAAGTCATAGTAAGGCATGATAGACTGAGCAAACAAACAATCTATAGGTGCCAATCGAAGAGTTTCTATATGTGAGATGGTAATTTATAGAAGGAAAAATACTCCATATGCTATTTTGAAATTTTTCACTTATGACAATGAAGGAGACACTCATATTTTATAAATTTCTAAGTGTTGAAACTTTATGAAATTTCAACCAAAAGGAGAGTACAAAAATGCATAAAGACAGAAATTTAAAGGATTTAAATACAAATTTATTCAAAATACTGAGTACCCATGTTGGGTTTTTTGCATTAATTACATAAATAAGTGAATTCCTTTCAGAATAAAGTGAACCCACATGGGGTTTTATTAAAAAATACAGATTTACCATGATTTCCAGCATACCCATGAGAGGGTTTGATTTAAAAATGCAGATTTCTCATTTTATAAAATGTACACATGGGGTTTTATTAAAAAATACAAATTTACCATAATTTCTAGCATACCCATGAGAGGGTTTGATTTAAAAATGCAAATTTCTCATTTTATAGAATGCCCACATTGGAGTTTTTACAATTTCAGCTTACCCACATGGGGTTTTCAACAAAAAAATAGAACGAATAATTTGATTCAAAATCAAGAGATACCCATGTGAGAGTTTTTTACAAAAGATGCAAGAATGCATATAATGTTGCCATGGGTCAAGCCCAATGAATGTAGAAATATAAAAGAAATTGCAGAGAAATGTAATGAACACTAAGTTTTCTTCAGAGCTTTCTTTTTGAGTTCGTACTCAAGACAATAAGAATACAATGTTTTCTAAGATACCGAAATTGAGCATAGAGGGGCCGCGACCTGGAGATTCTTGATTCATCAATATTCACAAAGAGATAAAAACCATTTTGAGTTTTCTATAAGAATCTCAAAATCTGAACAAACAATGTATATAATGCAAGATTTTCTAAGTGAAATTCATGAGAAAGCATGTGTTAGCTGCAGCCTTAATGGCCATTTTTGACAGTAATGAAATGGAAGCATTACAGAGACACAAAAATCAGAAGAAATGCATGTATAGCCGCAGCTGGCCATTTTTGACAATAAGTGAAATGGAAGAAGCCATAGTATGGTATGAAACTGACTTACCTCACCTGCAAATGGAGAATCGTCCAACAAAGGCTTCAAATGGTGGTTTTTCCAACTAAAACCCTAAGCATGGTGGCGGCGATATCTCCTCCCAGACAAAGTTTTCTTTCAAATGGCAAAGTGCAAATGATATGCTTTTAGGGTTTCACTTTAGTATTGGAGATTAAAATATTTGATGCATATCTCTTAGAATGAGCCTTATGGGAGTTTTCCTTATTTTGTTTTTGCCTAAGTCCTTAAGCTTGCTAAATGAAATATTTTATGGCTTTAGGGTTTTAGGGTTTTGGTCAATAATGCCTTAAGTGAGAATTGGAGAGTGATTAAAATATCCTAGATCTTAATTGATTTTGTGAGAAATCAATTAAAATTATGAGTAAGATTTTGCTTATGACTTAGGGTTTTTATTTTTTTTAATTGATTTTAAAGAAATCAATTAAATGTTCATTGATAGAGAAGGCCTTTTATTGTTATGATTTTTTAATAAAATCAAATATTGTATTGGAGAAGTAAGGTTGTAATTTTTTGCAAAAGATTTTCTAAATCTTTAATTGCAAAAATTAATCAAGTTGTGAGAATATTAAATCTGTAAACCATGTAAAGTAAGAATAAAGCAATATCTTATAAATTGTTTTAATTCTTTGCTATTTTTAGCAGATTTGTGAGTGGTCTTTATTTTGGTCGGATTTGAACTTCCTAATGAAGAGATAAGGTGTTTTATTTGCTTTTAAAACATATATGAAATTTTGAAAAGTTTTTTAGTATGTACATGCAAAAAATGTGATTTTTCCGCTTTTGTGCAAACTTTTGAAGTAGTTTTTGATGATTTTTCTGGAGCTTTCTTTTGAGCTCAGATTAGGGTTTTTGTGATATATCTTGAAGAAAACTTAGTGTTTTCTCAGTTGAGATTCTAGTTTCTTCTTGTTACGCATTTTTGAGCTTGTAAACATTTTTGTACTCAAGTTTTGAGAGTTTCACTCCTTCATCCAATAAAAGCAGCATTCCTATCTCCAATTTATGTCTCTATTTGCAGTTTTAGTATGATGTTCATATTGTAATTCTATTTTACAGATCTTTTTTATGTCCTAATATTGTAGATTATTGATACAGAAAGTTCATTTAATGCAAGTTACATGTTGTGTTTAGGTCCAGACCTTCATGCAAATCAATTTTGTATTGGTGTTCATGAGAGATTGAGAATTCATTGTTGTTTTTCTTAAGACTGTTTGTAGGTGAAATATCAAAGTCATTATTAAGTTGAAATCATATTAGATAAGTTTTTCAATTCAGTCATATTCTCTATCATTTTTCCCAGAAAATCACTTAGAATATGGTCCATCATTCGGAAAACCAACTCACTCTGGAGATTCTCTTTTCACATAGATCACCCACATTTGAAAAGAGTTTCCATATTTCAACAGATAGTTTGATTTTTTGCAAATCTAACAAAGGGTGCATATCTGATTGACAACAAGCTCATTGATGTTATGTAAGTAGTTGTACATCTATAATCAACCTTTGTGGTAGTGGAACATAGAGTATTTTCTCTCTAGAGTTCTGAGTTTTTCACCCTATGTTGGGTTTTTTCCAAGGCACATCGTGTGCCAAGTTTGCTATGTTCCTATTTATTAATTTTCTGGCATTTGTTGGGAAGATCTTTGTATTTCCTTGATTTGTACATGTCATTATTAGTGTGACATCCACTGTTGTGTAGTTTAAAGTGCAAATTAAGGGGTTTGTTGAGTTCTTTTCATTGTAAATCTGTTTGCTAATAGGAAAGATGAATCTGCTCCTTGTTTTTAAATCTATGGTACCCCAAGGTTTTGATTTCATTCACTAGTTTGGGAATAAAGCATACCTTACCAATAATCACAGTTTTCCTAACAATAGATGATACATTACAATCAAGGGAAGGGCACCGGATGTAAAATTAGCCTTCCTATATAGTATATATTTACCATGTCATTTTCAAATTTCGAATAACAGTTTTTGATAAGTTATAAGAGGAATCTCGTCACTTTTTTTCTTACGCTCTTCGATTGATAAATTAATATGGCTGCAATTTATAAGAAATGGCCTAAATAGTCAAGCTCTGCAGAATAAACGCAATGACCATAATTTGTAGTATGTGTCATAGCTTTAAGTTCAATACAGACCCTTGTCCTGTTCTTATAGCACCATTGTCTATCTAAGAAATTCAATTGGTAAGTGTTTCATATCCAGCAATTTTACTTTGTTAAGCAGATTCTATACAAAATGCCATTAGGAAATATATACAATGAAATATAATAAAAAAGTTTTTGCAGTTATTTAATTTTGAAATTAGCGGTTAATATTATTAATAATATATCAACTTGTGCATTTAATCTATCTTTTTGCCTATTTCCTTAGGTGAACCATTTTTGGCAATGTGGTACTATATAATAGAGGAGCTATTTCCACAATCCTCTTATTCTTTTCACATCCTCATGATCAATCACTGAGTGTGATCGCAAAGAGTGAAGCAAAATCTTCTACACAGTTTCTTCCACAAGTCTATGACTCTGTACAATCAATTTATCGAATGTCAAAACATTACAATCTTAAAAGTTTAAACGCGAAATTTTGGCACATTTTACACCAAATGTGCCCCTATGAAAATTCATTGGATGCAAATAAAATCTACATCTGTGTGTAGTATGCAGTAAGGTACAAGGCAAAAACTAAGCCAGTACAAGAAATGTCGATACCAAAATAAAGCTGTCAAAAGCAAATGTTCTGGAAGAACCAGCTATCAAGTGAACCTTTAAGAGAAGCTGATATGAACTAGTTAAGTCAAAAGTGAAAGTAACATGAAAGAACGGTCCATTATAGAAAAAAAAAAATCACAAGCAAAAAAAAGTAATTTGGTTACACAGATCCATCAGATGGATTTTTTATAAGGTAAAGATCCTGCAATCCTGTGGTTTGTTTAAATTGGGTAAATGAAAGTGATAACTAGATGACAAGGAAAACTGAAAATTATTGGAGATTTAAAGCTAGAGTAATCACAACTGGAAGAGTAGATGTCATAGTGAACCACACTTTTCTTGATACTTCCCACCCTATTTATGTTTGTACAAAAGAGTTACGTTCCACTGCTGAGTTTGCACCTAAAATTTGGGCTCATTTCGCTCTTACGATGTTGCCCATTTGTAAATTCTAATAGGCAGGATGATAGTTTCTAATCATATTGGTATTTGTGCTATTAACATCAAATTAAGGAGTCTGAAGAACTGAAATGATTCGATTGACAGTGTCTCTTGAGGTAAGTATAGATGAGGCTTAAATTTCTGAGAATGATCTCAATATACAAGACAGGTCAAATCAACTTTTCAAGAAGGATTAATAGAAACTTACAAGCTGTCCTAGCTAGTAGAAGTCAAACCCCTTAGGCGTGGCATCAAAGTCAAAAGGTACTCTTAGATTGGAAATTTCACATTTTCATCTGATGGCAGCATGAATGTTAAAAATTACCTAAAAAGAAAGAAAACAGAATCTCACAAGCTTGTAAAAGCAAGTCCATGTTTCATTACTTATGTAATGAATTCAAGACTGAGTCCAATGGGTTGTGGTATAATGGTGATTGGGAGTAGTCAAAAGAGTGTGATACAGATTCAAATCCCCCTCACCACAATAAGGAGGCCAATAATTCTCACGGACATGTGGGGAGTTAATATGTAATAACATGTCCCCAAAATCGGGGCACTAAAAGCAACGAAAAGCATATTAAAGATTTTAGCCATTCGATATAATTATAATTGTCAAAGACAATATTATAATTATATCTACTGTATTATAAACATTAGAATAATGAATACGTAGAATATGTATATATATATATTTAAGATAAATCAATAAAATCAATCTATGAGAACAAGAAACATATAATATATAATAATATTATAAGTAGTGAATACAAATGGTAAATAATGATTATCATTATAAATAGAAACACCATGATATTTTAATACAAATAACAATTATAATATAGCCAATGAAGGACTGAAGAATTGATATCGAAACACATCTATATTCCTAAGAATTGGCATCTTTTACCATTCGTCGTCTTCGAGACACTAATATAATGTTATTATTTCCAAAATGCCAATCAGGATAGATATTGACAGCACTGAAGTATATGTTATCGGACTGATAACCATCTTTGCTGCTTCCATAAAAAATGGTGAATAATTATTGGATCTTTCATGGAATAATAAAGCACCGACTCTTGGGGGAGAAGCTTATCGAAATAACCAGGGTTTCGTGTATGGTGTGGGTGAACTGACTCTATCCAAGCATCGGGATGTTCCTGTTGTTCAATCTTTCAACATGGAACTGCCGGTAAATTAAGGAAGTGTGATAATAAACCTAACAGGCACAAGTCAATCATATCTAAAGTAACCATTGCCTTAAGAATTCAACGTAGAGGTAATCGATGGTCAAAGGATAGATTCTGCAAAGACCAAGATTTAAGGGATCAACGAGATAACAAATTATTATCTAAAACCAAAAGTTAAGAGACAACAATATATCCTCAAGGTGGCGACTCCTTCAATGGTATGATTATTTGAAGGGGGCGTATCCTTACCGAAGAGGTGTATCTCTTACGATGGGAGCTTAGCATATAAATAGAAGATAGGAGGAACAATGATAAAAGGCATCGATGGTTGAAATAAAGTCTTCGTTCTACAGAAATCAAGCTTGCTCCAAGAAAGTATTATCCCTCCACTCAGGCTGTGTGTCATTTGTTACCATTCAGACACTTAATCTGACAGCAGGTCACAGGATTTAGTAGTCCAACCATACACAACAACCAATAATAGCACCAAGTGTTATGCATGAAATTAACAAGACAAACCACAACCCGCATTCAAATCATATTATCTATCCTTCATATTTGATATCACTATAAGTGCAGACTGTATACCAGATTCCATATCTGATAAGTTCTTATTTCTATCAGCCTATTCATCAGTCATTATCCAAATATATATAAGGCAATCAATAAGTCAATTATAGCTTTCAGATCTATCTTGAATCAACTTAAGATTTACCATTTGACTCCTTGGTCCTAACCTTGCTTATACCTTTAGTATATGGTCTAAAGATAAATCAGGAAATTGACATCATCATTGCATAGGAAAAAGGAGCCAGATCGGGTTACAAGAATCATGTCTTCAGAAAGCCCAATCCAGTGCGCCACTCAAAGGTAAGTATCCCTGCCCATCGTTAAAACTGCAGATTCTAAATAGCTCGAACCCTCTACAGGGGACTGTGTAGTGATCAAATATTAAAGATTAAAATAATCTCAAGTAATTACAATCGCCTGATTTGAGAATTAGTTCAACACAATAAAACCATATGAATGCATTAGGATATTTCTTGTTGTGTGTGAATGAATATATATACATATATTATAAAGTTCAGAACAAATTCAGCACTCATAGCAGCGATGACTATATAAGAATAAACCTCTAAATCTGCCTAATGTAATAAGAAGGATGGGATATGTCAACTATTACAAGCAATAAACATCAAACATCAAACTGTTAATTCTTCTTGATCAATTAAGATAGAACACAAATTATTGACAGCAATTATCACGTCTTGTTGAATTTTATGACCTTACCTGGAAGGATAGACTACGAGTCCAACTCCTCCTTGCTAGCACTCATTAAGGACTGTGCGTTTGTGGAGGGAAAAGCGGGTAAATCGCTCCACAGATGGAGGGTCCCAAGATGGGTGGAACACCTTGAGGAAGTCCACTTTGAGATGCATTCACGCGCCCTTTTACACAGTAAATCGCTATCCCATGAGGCTAGGAAAGAGGAGACAAGGCGAGATTCTATTCCAATCACGAGAAGAAGTCATAATTGATCATGTTAATCTATGGTTTAGATGATAATGCCCTTTGATTGACTTATTCTTAAGTTGTGCAAATTTGAAATGATCTTAGCATGAATTATGTGCTTAACTAATAATACATATGGCAAGTAGGCTTTCAAGGTAATTTTGCATTAATAAATGGTGTGTTGATAAAATAAATTATATGTCCTAACTTATGGTTTATACTTTTTCGTTTAATCTAACAAGGGGACATTACATGTAATGATTCCGGAGTGTGAATAAAGCTGCATTTTGCTAAAGGCGACATGTAACCTCCCCCAAGATCTGCTTAACAAATATATATCTTCAAGATTGCACTCCATCGAAAGTACTGAAGAGTGATCTCGCCACTTTGGTAGCAATAAAACAACCCCTCAAAGCACATAGATGTTCAGTAAAATCATAAAATACCAGAATGAGCTAGAAATTGTATTGCTCAAGGCCTAGAATGAGATAAAGATTCAATCACTTGTTTACCCATCAGAAGCCCCCCATCACAGTAAACCTTTCTTAGAGATAGAGAATTTAGTATTTACCCATAGCCAAATATTCAATGACTTGGAAACATGATACAAAATTTATTGACATTTGTTATTGGAGTGCTTGTAAGATAGAAATCACTGTCTAAGATTGTAATCTGTTCATTTCCTAGACATTTGCAATATAGCTCTGCAAAGATTTTTTCTAATCTATATATGCTTTGTATTTTCTCAAAAAAGAAGTGGGAAAGAGCCATGCGGTCGGTAACTGGTTTTGGATATTTGCTCTGGTTAAATTTTTAAAGCTTATTAAATGCTGTGCATGATGATGTGTGCTTATGCTGTATGGAAACATAAAGAGGAATAAATCCATGGCAATTTGTAGCAACTGTTCTAGGAAAAGAAATCTACTAAGATGAGGTGTAAGCATATGTTAGCCTTTAAAGCATACTTTAATAACAAACACAACTCAACCATGTGGCATTCGGTAACCAGATAATATGAAGAAGACAACTTTGTAGCAAGTAGCAACTCACAACTGATACCAATCCACAAAACATATTACACAAAAAGTAGGAACAATGTTCTCACCCTTAATATTGCTCCAAAATATGTTTCACAAAATAACTTATAATTGTAGTATAAGAATAAGCATACTTTCTTTTTCCTTTTTCTTTTGTCAAGTGAATTTCATTTTCTTGGCTAGGCATCCACCGTCTAACTCATAGTTACAACTACAAGACACCTAGACTTGGAAAGTCCCTAGGCAAACTAGTCAAACCAAAGCCTCTCAAAAACCATGTACCAATGAGTCAGGTCAAACTCACCAAGTCTTGTCTAGAAAACTCATCCATGAATGATAGTCAAGTGGAAAATAGAAAAAATAAATAAAATAAAATAAAAACACTCGCTCTGTGGCTTTGACACTCACATTTTTTAAAGGGTTTGGAGGACTCTTGGAGCTTGGTTGAAAGTGATCAAATTATGAAAAATGGCATGCGACATGAAGGTCTATGTAACCTCAAAGGTTTTAATTTGGGTTTGGTGATGGAGGCTCCACCCCTCAACCCTGCCTTATATCACAAGAAGAAGCATGCCTGGGGCGCTGCCCCCAAACCACATCCTTGACCTTGAAAGGGGACATTGCCATCAAACCCCCACAAGGGGCACTCCCCCTTGATCCCATTGGGAACTGCTGCCCCCAAACCCCTGCTCTAATATTAAAAAGAAAAAAATAGAAACCATTTTGGGCCATGCCAAATGGAAAAGCAACACTTTTTTAATTCATTCAACTTTTTCCCAAAATAAATCCCAAGTAATTGAATTAATTTATCCTTTTGGTTTGTTGAGTCAATTCCTATCCTAAGTGAAGCTCTTATGACTATAGCAGTATTTGTAAACTTGTCTGAGATACAAGCACAAGACCCCACATAGAACTAGTGATGTTGAGTTGAGTGATACAAGATCCCTTCAACCATAATTCATGACTCTATGTTGTGAATTTTGTTTTTGATGCCACGAATATCCTAATTCATAAGTATTGTACACCTAAAACACTTGAGAATATTTATACTTAAAAATACTGTTTCCTTCAACTCAAATCTGCTTCTGTACTCATTTGATCAATATATACTTGTGTATGTGATCAAAGTAACTTCTAATTAATAAGTTTATTATGTCTTCAAAGTTCATTTATTTAAGGGTGTGCAGAAAAAGCTTTAGATCCTCAAAAAATCTCTATCTTTCATGGTTTTTAAATTTGCCAAGTCCAAATCTGAGTAAAAAACCAAATTGCTGAATCCAAGACTTGTAACTATGGTCTAACCTCTATGATGATGTGACAAGTGCCAAACACCATCTATCATGGTCCACCCAATGGTAAATTCTGATCAATTTACCAGCAGGGCACACCACAGCCCATTCAATAATCAAAATGTTTTCTAACTACATATTCCATTTTATTAAGTAAAAATTCCTCTTAACCACGTACAATATTCTGATATTCACAAAAAATGATTTATATCTTATAACTGTATCACAGAAATACAGATGTGTCTTGTCAAAACCAAGAAAACTTCTTTCAAACTTCATAAGTGAGGCAGGAATATAAAATCAACAGAAGAAAACTTCGCATTTTACCCAACAAAACATAGTAGGGTTCTCATAAACACTACTTGCATCAAAAGTCTGTTATGTGAACTGCTTGGGAAAGTAACCAATCAATTACCTGAAAAAGCTAGAGGTTGCCCTTTGAAAATTCTACCTAGATGTGCTGTAAATAAAGTACTCAATGTCGTCAGATATGATGATGTGACAAGTGCCAAACACCATCTATCATGGTCCACCGAGTGGTAAATTCTGATCAATTTACCAGCTGGGCACAGCACAGCCCATTCAATAATCAAAATGATTTCTAACTACATATTCCACTTTATTAAGTAAAAAATCCTCTTAACCACGTACAAGATTCTTATTCACAAAAAATGATTTATATATTATAATTGTACCACAGAAATACAAATGTGTTTTGTCAAAACCAAGAAAACTTCTTTCAAACTTCACAAGTGAGGCAAGAATATAAAATCAATAGAAGAAAACTTTGCAATTTACCCAAAAAAAACATAGTAGGATTCTCATAAACACTACTTGCATCAAAAGGCTGTCATATGAACTGCTTGGGAAAGTAACCAATCAATTACCTGAAAAAGCTAGAGGTTGCCCTTTGAAAATTCTACCTAGATGTGCTGTAAATAAAGTACTCAACGTCATCAGATTACCCTAATACACATTCTAACTTCATCTTTTTATACATTATACACCTCATAAATTCATGGGGTTGGTGTCATCTGTTAACCAGAACTAAAGGAAATTATTACAGATCAATCTGCAGTTAAAATACATACACAAACTTACCCTAAATCTCATCATATTTACAGATGTATCATAACTCTAGTTTGCATCTCCAGTTAAAGAACTGTTTCTGTGAATCAGTCGCGGTCTTCCTCGTAAAAAAGCCCATCAACTAATTGATCAATAACAGTGTCTACAAATTCATTACATCTTGCAGAAAAAATGTTTGCCACCTGCGATTTAGCGCGGGAAGCCCATGCGAGTCCAGCAGCACAGAAAATGGAAGCCAAGCACACTCCCCCAAATTCACAGATCTTCTGCACATCCATCTTTTGAAATAGTGAATTCCCTGTCAACAGCTCCACATTGATGGCTGCAGCAAAAACAATCTGCAAAACAATCGACTTCATGAGCATCTGCATAAATTTCTATCAATTGACAGAAAAAATCCAAAAAGAGAGCAGAATCTAAATAAGCTTTTGTCAGATGAGGGCAAAAACTAAAAAGACAAAAAGAAAGAGAGAAAACTTTGAATAAAACAAAAAGATAAGTACCCAATAAATTCCTGCCAGTTGACTGAAAATGAAAACAAAAGGAAAGAACATTAACCTTATATATTCCTGTCAATTCACCAAAAATGAAACAAAAAATAAATGAATCTGAATATCTATGTCAATTGTTCATTGATGGGAGAAACCAACAGCAAAGAACAAGAATCTAAATGAATATCTGTAAATTGACAGAGAGAACCAAAATAAAGAAAAAAAAAAGTATCCGAATAAATTATGGTCAAAAGATAGAAAAAGCAAAGAATACAACAAGAATATACATAAATTTCTGTCAATTGATGGAAAAAAGCAAAGAAAAGATCCCCACTAAAAGAGGTAGGTAAAAATCAAGGAAAAGAAGGAAGACTAAGCTTGGCTGCTCCCTCAATTCGCACCTTAAAGTCAAACAGTTCTTCAAGGAAATCTTGAAGGTAACGCAATCCTGATCTTCTACACTAAAGCTGTATGGAGGAGCTCACTACAAGGAAAAGAGAAAGGCCGATGAAGAATTTTGATAAAAGGAGACTCCATTGTTAATTAATGCAGTCAGTTAACTGAAGTGCCACCACTGGCAGTTGCAGAAATTTGTCTAAGTGTAATTGATTGGGAAAGGGAAATCTCTGCTCTCTCCTTCAACCACATCAGAAGAGGAGGGAACAAAGTGGCAGAACATTTGGCAAATTTTGGGGTAGAAATAAATAGGCCCATAGACCTTTGTTTATCACATGCCTTCCCTCTTCCCTACCTAGACAATCTTTTACTCATAAACATGCCTTCTGATAACCCCTCTTCACAATCTCTTAACATTGCAAAATATGGAATGTCTAATTCTTTATATGTTTTATTGAAGATTTATGTTCGGAGGATAGTTGGAACTCCCTCTACTATGTGGAAGACTTAAATAATTAAATTCCCACCACCCTATCTTGACCTATCATTCCTTCATCAACAATATGAGAGCTGGAGCATGACCACACATTTCAGTTTGCTCACAAAATGTATCCCCCCATCTTTCCCATTTGTCTCTACTCTGTTTCCCATTTCCCTTACTTGCTATAAGTTAATCACCCTCTATTTCCTTCAGTCTGGTTTGTGGTTGAGGTGTTGGTATGCTGTCTGTCATTCATTCTATAATTATCTTTCATGCTTTCTGTTCTTCGAATTGAATTGAGAATAGATGATAATGTTTTCTGTGAGCTACATATTTGTTGTATTGGGGTTTAAGGCTCACTTTTTATTTGTTCGGGAAGCTTCCCTTTCTCCTCATACCCTGTGGCGTATCAGGATGTGATTAGGATGGGAGCATGGGCTTTCCTTTGGACTGCCTATTCATCTGCCCTTTTTATTACCCTGTTCTATATCTGACTGATTCCTCTTTGGCCCCTGCTGTTTGATGTAGTAAAGTGAGATAGTTATTTGATTGGTAACTAAATGTATACTCTTGAAGGCCTATTTGGGCTGGGACCTACAAAATGTATGTTCTTGAAGGCCTATTTGGAATGGCTATTTCATTGGTAACTACTTAATGATTAATCATGGTTTTGTTGGGCATGGCTCCTACATGTTCTAATTCCCAAAAAATGTTTAAAACTCCTTTGCTACCCTCTCTTCAAGATTTTTATCCCAGTGAATGACTCAAGGAATTCAGCGGGCTTGTTTGTCCTGGAGCTGTCTATTGTGTAATATTCCTGTTCCTTCTTCTGCCTTCTAAATTTATTTTTATAGCCCGGCCAGTTTCATGCCTCTTGGAATGATAGAAAGGATCATAATCTAACCTTGTAATTATATTCTTTTCTTTCTAGCTATGCTTGCTTCATAGGATTGTACCCCTAATGGAATTTGAAGAGAAAGGCTCTGTTAATGTGGGTGAGGGCTTAAAATCTAGGAGGAGACCTAGACAACCAAACAGAAGAATACCTCTAAAATTCAAAAACATATTCAAGAATAGGAACAGGAAAATGATAAACTACCATACTCTTGATGATGTCCATCCTCTTTCATGGAACTTATTAAGACCTGAAATTAAAACAGTTGTTGGATGAAAGTGTCTTAGTAAATGAAAGAATCATAATAAAAGCAAATCAGGCATTGGAGTTCTGGAAAAGATCTCTTATTGAGGGTTTGAAGGATGATAAGTGGCTGAAAACACGCATGCACAAATCTATTCAGAGCCAAACTCTCAGCTAGGCCCAGGAAGTTGCTTCTATTGATTGTGTTTTGCAGGATATGAAGGATCCCTGGCAGTCAACTACCTGGCTAAACACATTCAAAATTTGCTGACATGATTGGGATGCAGATAGTTTTGTTTAGTGCTAGTAGTACTCTGACCATACATAAACACATGAACCACGTGGAGATTGAAGTAATGGTTGCTTTCCATAAGAATTAGAAATTGAAAAAAGCAAAGGCTTGGGAGAAGATAATACAGAGCAAAAGGATCGATGCTATCCATGAGAGATTATTAATTGACTTCAAAAAACATAAACAATTGAAAGACGACAAAAGTCAATCTGGCCAAGGTGCTAAATGAAATAATACCAGATGAAGAAACCCAGCCCAAGTTTTGTACAAATAAACCATATCAATCCTTGACCCTAATAAGGAGTAATTGTGTATATCTACGCATTTTACTCTATTGATGCTGCAGTTTTTATGATTAACGCCCCTTTTTGGAAAAATTTCCACCATCAAATGCAGCAGTTTTTGGCACAATGTGAGTATTTAACTATTTATATACTGGGGAATAATGATAGAAAAGTTAGCAACCACATTTTGGCTCCTGTCCCCGCTTGAAGTTTTGCAGCTAGTGCAAAAGAATCAGCATCAACGAGAAGCATGAAGTAAACTCTTCTATATGGCATTTTTTGGGGGAATGTCTAAAGGCAGTTGCGAGGGTAAATAGAGAATTCAAGAAAATGATCTATCCTGAGAGTGCTATAAGACTTGTAATGGTAATGATTATATAAGACTTTAGCATTATTTCTATTTTGTAATTACCTATTTGAAATAGCAGCATGGCTTCTGATGCTTCTACTGAGCCAAAGCTATATAAGCCCAAGATCTAAAAAGGATGTATGGACTCAACTTTCCAAAATATATAAATATATTTTAAAGAAATCCTGTTACTCTATATTGAGATCTTCAATTGAATCTAAGAAGATCTTCCTAAATGTTCTAGATCCCAGCAAGTTCGCAGGTTTTCACAATTTATATTCAAGTCTCTTTTTCAATTTAGAAAAAAATAAAAAATAGCAAACCAAGAAAAGAAGGAAAACTGAAATGAATCTTGGTAAATTGATACGAACAACCAAAAGAAAAGAAGGAAAACTTGAATGAATCTCGGTAAATAGACACGAATAACCAAAAGAAAAGAAGGAAAATCTGACGACTTTCTGCCAAGTAACGCCAAAAAACTAAAACGAAAAAAAAATTTACTCACCATAGCCATGCGACCTGAAAGAATCTCCCAGTCTTTGATTTTGTTGGAATGGTCGATGCTGGCAGCAAGAGACGTGAAAAAGCTAGACATTCTGTCAGGCTCGGCCTTCACCATACCGTCGGCGCTCTTACCAAAAGCTCTGAGAGTGCACAGACGAGGCGGCAACACAATTTTCGCATCCTTATTATTATCATTGCTGACTGAAACCCTAGAAACCCTAGAACCGCCGCCAGGATAATACAGCGGACTTCCATTATTTTCTGCAGCTAAATCATCGGGGGATTTTATCTGGGGAGCGTCCAGTTCAAATCTTACAGAAACTGGCCTGGATGGAATTCGGGGGGGCAAACAATAAGATTTAAGATTTCTTGTAGCAAGAAGCTGAGATTTTAATAACCCTGCCATTGCAAGACAAAACCAGAAATAAGCTCGTCTGCAGAGCTTTACTTGCTACGTCGAAGTCCAACCTTAATATACTCCTATTTTACTGGAGGTTCCGCCGGCCACGTCTTTGACTAAAATACGTCCGCCTGTTCGGTGGGAGGACCAGAGGATTTAGGCGTGGGGTAACACAACGCCACACATTTTTCTCGTTTGGTCATGTGGTTTTCATCCGAGGTTCTTGCTTTGCCGCCTGCTTTGACTAGGATCTGTCAACTCCTTCAGATTTGGAAAAGTTAAAAAGCTAGAATCTTGGAAATAAAATAATATTATACCTCGAACTTGAAGATACTTCAACTACCAAAGAATTTTGTAGTGATTTAATTAGTATTCTGGACAGATTCGGAATTAAATCTATAGTAGAATTTTATTATTTGTTAACCCTCTCGACTAACCAACAAATCTTTAATTTTTTTTATTTTTATTTTTTTTAATTTATGTAGAAACGATAATAGAGAATGGTGTCATTATATTCCTAATTGTTTTTATTTATAGTTGTTTATTATTTTTCACTGAAAAAGAATGTTAATATATAAATTTGTTATAATTTCAATCATTTTATATAATTAAAAGAATTGAGCAACAATTCTAGAGTCTATAATTAATTTTCTTATTTAATAATTTTTGAAAATGTCATTTATCTTATTGATTTTCTTATTAGTTCATGTTGAAAATAGAGAATACATAAATTAAATTATTATTTAAATTTTATTATATTTTCAATGCATTAATTTTTTGTGATAAAGTTTCAACTATATCAATAATATAAATATTATTCAAATATTAATTTGAGGCTCTAATTTTAACTTTATTATTGTTTTGTTGGTGCTTGAATGACATTATAATTAAAAAAATTGAGCAACAAGAGTCTATAATTACTTTTCTTATTTAATAATTTTGAAAATGTTATTTATTGATTGAGTAAGACATAATGAGTATAAATTAAATTATTATTTAAACTTTATTATATTTTCAATGCATTAAATTTTTATGATAGAATTTCAACTATATCAATAATATAAGTCTTATTAAACAAGAGCTACAGAATAGTAATAGAATTGTTATGTTTTAATTAATTGTGTTTGATAAATTTTAGCAATGTCACAAATGATAAGTACCTACTTGGTGACAAAGCATGTGATAGAATTAGACCTAACCACAAGGCACAGAGCACTTTACAATCTTGATTTTAGGATTCAAATAACTAATGGACATAGAACATAAGTAAGTACAAACCAAACAACAATATAGCCCCATGCTCAGCACATAAACACAAACAGGAATAGCTCAGATATTCAACAAATAAATTTCAATGGAGGAGGGAAACAAGGACAGAGAGAGCTAGAGTTCCAAACAAGGACCCTCAACTCTAGTTCCAGCTTAACACACAAGCCAATTGGAAAAAAAAATTGAGTTGTGTCTAGTCAAAGCTCACCAAGATCCATAATGTTGCTACTGTACCATTGTATGCTAAATTATATTGTGATCTAATTTATGGACTAAAAAATCAAATAACCAAAGCCCACTAGGGTAAAGCAATTACAAAGATTTTATCACATCGCATTAAATACATGTCCCCTAAAAGACACTAAAGATATAAAAGTTACTAAGTACAACATCTATAAGTTCTTAGGCCAATTACCCCGAGTTGGAGTTGTAAGGCTTATCATGTCCATTAGACCTCAGTATCTTTATTATTTAATTTGTACCGGGCAGATTTTCTAAGTTGATGCATTCCATTCTCAGTAATATTAGGACTAAATGTGTTGTACATCTTGCAAGTCTTAGTTATAATGTTGGAATATTATTGTAATGTTGGCACACTAGTTAAACATGGTAACATTCTAATGTTGTTTGTAGATGGTCCCCTTCAAAACTCAAAAATTATTGAATTTAAGAGTATTGAAAAGGATGAGTCCATCTTGGAGAAGCTAGAGTGAATGTTGAGATTCTCCTGCAAAGTTTGAAGTTTGGATTTGCAAGATGAGTACAATTCATGTGCAACTCTTGTTTGCATGTTGAGCAATGAACATGTGTCAATTGGACCCATCAATGGTTTTGAATACCACTTGGTAGTTTTCCTAGAGTCAAAATTCTATGAATAAAATGCTAGGGTGAATAATCTTATATAGAAAGGCGGCTTGGAGAGTGTTTAGGTGTTGATTACTTTCTCCAAGGGTAAAGAGTTAGCTACAACATAGATTGTTGAGTCTTTTCCTTGCATTTGATATCTATTTTGTACAACATATGGATATGTATGGAATGTTTGCAATTTTTTTTCTTAAAGAACATTTTGGGATAATGGGTGTAAATGTTTTGAATAGTTTTGAAATTGTTACAATATTCAACATGGTAAAGAATATTCTATTACTTCTAAAGTAAATTAAATATTTATCTTTTGCAATGTTAAAGTACATTTTTTATAAAGAAAAGTATTTAGTAATATATAGATATTTAGATAAATCTATGTTAAAGTATGGAAGCAATAAAGATAGTAAAAAAATAGATCATACATTTTATTTGTATTTTATTATTTTAAATAAAAACAAATTATTTGTTCACTTTAAATTTTATATAGATATCTTACATATCTTAAATATCTATTAAAAAGACATAAATAGATTATACTATTTATTTATTTTTAAATGAAGATAAATTGTTTATTTATTTTATATTTAGTATATATCTATCTAAAATACATCAATATATCAATTTGGAGGTGCTTATATTAATTAGGTCATTATTTCTACTTTTATAAATGAAATAAATATTAAATATTAATATCTATGTATAGACAAGTCAATAAATGGGAAAATAACATATAGTTATTTATTCACTCAATAGTAAACTATTTTTTTACTTTATAAAAATATGGATATAAATTTTGCTTTTAATAACGTAAAAGATAGGTAGATGTATTTAATGAAAATTAGTTATTAATATTTATAGACTAGTAGACCTATAAATTTTATTTCTACAACCATATTAGCTACCAACTTATAAATTTTATTTTAACTTTCATAAATGAAATAAATTGTGTATCAAATTTGTATTTATTATAGATTTATTAGATGCAAAGATATCATTTTAAAGGTGGCATAAGTTAGATAGATGTATTTAAATATTAAATATTAATATCTATGTATAGAAAAGTGAATAAATGCTAAATATTAATATCTATGTATAGAAAATTGAATAAATGGGAGAACAACATATAGTTATTTATTCACTTAAGAGTAAACTATTTTTTTACTATATAAAAAAATGGACATAAATTTTGATTTTAATCATATAAGATAGGTACATGCATTTAATAAAAAATATTTTTTAATATTTATAGACTAATCTACCTATTATTAGAAAAAATAATGTAAAAGATGTCTAAGACACCAATTTTATTTAAAGAATAACTTTAATAAACAAGTAAATGATTTTTTTTTATTATGGTCAAATTGTGGGAGAAAATTTCGTGAAATGGAAGTAATGGAAGCTTAATCGCTTATATTGGGTGAAATTTGTCTACCAATTAGATTGAAGAGAATTGAATTTTGAAATATGTTTTGTTATATAATTGGCATGTATACATTGATAATAGATAAAAAAAAATCAAATAGAAAAAATGCTTGAGCTCTCATTGGTTAAAAAGAGAATTATTAATAACTAGTTAAGATTTGGTCGTTCGTAGTTTGAACTAATATTAACTTGAGGCTCTAATTTTAACTCTATTAATGTTTTGTTGGTGCTTGAATGACATTAAACTCTATTATAGTCATCATAATAGTCTTTGTGGATTGTGAGGTGGTGGGAGGATAAATTAATATGAAAATTAATTATACCTTCAATGACATCCTCTCCTATTAAATTATTGTGTTGACTTTAAATTATTGTTTTTCGAAGAAAACAAATTATATAAAAATAATTATGCATTAAATATATTTAATTATATATTTGCAATTTTTATTCACACTTGTTGAAATAGTTTGCTATTACCTAATGTAATTTTATTACTTTGATGCAAAAGATGACTAGTAATAATTTAAGTCATCTATGATTAATGACTTGCAATAACTATACTAGTGCACTATTTATGCAATCTAATAGCCACTGTCACACCCTAATCTTATGCTCAAGACATTAATGGAAAAAAAAAATGTATAAATTTTCACATTTAAAACATGACATACACATGTCACTTTACGCGCCAATGCACACACAAAATATCATGACATGCACAACAAAACACAAGATGACAAAATCATTGTTCTAAGCAAGGTGGCAAAAGTGGAATATTTCACCAATCATGTGACAAAGTCATCATGATGATCATATGAGAAGATGGAATATCCTCTACAATGATAATCAAACATAATTCTACAATTTTATTCAAGATTGTGCGAACACAAAGTAGGATGAGGGTGGAAACTACCTCCAATCCATTGTATAATAGCTCAAAATGACATCCAAACACAAGGGTCAAACCTACACAAGAGGTTGTTCAAGGAGGAGCTACAAGTCCTCATCCAATTGAAATGGCAACCTGTCGATTTCATGCAAAGGCATGCTTCCTAATAGAAAAAATGGAATAAATTCTAGATAAGGACACTATCAATGAAGTGTCACCATGGGAAGACTCGACAACCCAAGGGGACCAACATTCCTATAGAATTTTTTCTTGGGAAATATAAAGAAATGTATGTTGTCCAAGACTCCATAGATGTATGAATAGTTGATACACAAGATGACATCATTGTAGCTCCAAGAATTCACTAATTATGTGAAAAAGTCACCACAATGATCATATGAGAAGATGGAACTTCCTCCGTAACAATGATCAAACACAAGTCCACAATCTTATTCTCTCATGAAAACATAGAGTAGGATGAGAGTGACAACTACATCCAAACCATTCCACAATAACTCAAAAAACACCTAAACATAAGGGGAAACCTACAGGTGATCCCACATAAGTGGGTTACAATTCCCTTCAAGAAGAAAAATTGTAAAAACACTCCCCAAAAAAAATCGGGTTTTTAGGGGTTCGCTCAAGGGGGTTGTTTGTGTGAACCCCAAAAAGGGTTCACTCGAACACCCCCCTTCAAGTGAACCCTTTTTGAAGCCATGTTCACTCGAACTCGCTTTGGCGAGATTTTCTTATTGAAATCAAGGGGAGAAGAGCAAAAAAAGGGGGGTTCAAGCGAACCCCCCTTCGCTCAAAGGGGTCTAGGGGGGTTCACTTGAACCCCCATTTTTTCCCTTCTCCCCTCCTTTAGCAATTTTCTACAAAATTTTGGCTTTTTAAGCTTGGTTTGAAGATGAAAATGGAATCAGCTTCATAGACCCAACTGGAGAATTATAGTCATCAAAATGAGCTATCCATCAAGTATAATTTTAATATATTTTGGTTTTATTATGTATTTTTTTAAGTTTAATTAAACATAGGTTTTTCACTGAAAATCAAGCTCTTTGTTCTGGACATGTGGAAAAATAATATATTATAAAAAAAAAATCTGAAAAATATCTATTCCCTTGATATTGATGTCCTTGATCCAACAAAAAAAATGAATTTTGATATATAGAAAAAAAATTGTGTTAGCAAGTAAACCTATGTCTAAATTGTAATTGGTTTGACTTCAAAACGTAATTAAGAAAAAAATATTCAATAAAACACTATGAAACCAAATGCATGCCCTAAATTTCATAGTTACAAATCTAAATTTGAAAAAATTGGAATTTTATCCTTCATACAAAAAAAGTTATGCGTTAACAAGTACACATCACTCTTTAAAAATGGTGTTTACTGTTAAAAATTAGTTTTTGAAGGAGATGGAAAAACAAATGCAATTTGACTCCAAAAAAATTTAAAAATATATATTTATAATCTACAAACAAAAGATCACAAATCACTAGTTTGCATCATCTTCAAATTCCTCATGGTTTAGCAGCTATAGGTGCTCGAAAGTGAAGATTTAGTTAAACAAATTCAGTTCAATTTCAAGTTTTGCCAAAAAGTGTAACCCACTATTGTGGGATCACCCCTACATAAGAGGTTACTAAAATAGGAGGCACAAATCCTTAACCAATTGGAATACAACTAATTGATTCATGAAAAGACATGATTCCCAACACAAAAGATAGAGTAACTTCTAAATAAGATACCTATCAATTAAGTGTTAGCATGGGAAGGATTGGTAGACTAAGGGGAAGAACTTCTATATAAAATTTTATTCAAAACATGTTAGAAAATATCCAATGCCTAAGACTCCACAAATGTCTAAATAGTTCAAAGGACTATAGTGCCCCAAGAGGACTATAGTGTGCAAGAGGGACTATAACATCTCCATGTAGTGTCCAAAAATGGTGCTAGTGTCTAATTTTAGTGTTGTCCTTTCATAACATCCAAATAGAAAATTTATTTAGGACACATGTTTAGGACTTTTAGGAAGGGTCCCACAAGGACTCTATTGATTCAAACAACCCCTTTAGGTCACCCATGCAATTGTCAAAAGACTAAACAAGATCTAAGAGATTATTATAAGACCTTCAACTTTTCAACCTATGAACAATGCATAATATTGACATATTCTCCAGCAAGAGATAAAATTTCTAAGTGGAACATTCTCAAGACATGATGGAATGCCACAAAAACCTAACCAACACACTCTAACTTGTTTGCACAAACCCACGTCCAAAGGAGATGGTGGATGATTTAATAGTACAATCGATCCTAGTAATCATCACCAACTCAATAGAACAACACACTAATTGAACATCATTAACTATATACACTAAGAACTTAACTAATTTAAAAATTATGAATTAAGACATTTTACCCATAAGTGTATAGTCAAATATGATGAAGGTGTTACAAAATGCTATACCCATCCAATAGCATCATTAAATGCACTAAAAGAAATAATATTTTCCTCGCCACATATATGGGTTAAATATGATCCAACACTAATACATCCATAAAAAACATTTTAAAAAATAAATATTTGGAGGCTAACATAGTCAATTGTCATGATTTCAACATTATAAACATACTAACACCCTGACAAAATGCGGTGTGAAAAAATACAAGATGATATCAATTATTTATTACATTTAAATAATCTCATCATAAAGATGGATGGATCATAACCTACATCAATAATTAAGATGAAAAATTATAAGAATATTATTATAACAATCACAATGATCAAATTTAAAATATTTACAATTTACAATAATGAGAGATATACAAATACATAAGATAACATGGGAGTCCATCACTCTCTCCAAGAATAATCATCCAAGTTTGTTGATCCTCAATGATGGTTCAGCACCACCCAACCATACGATACCCTCACACCCATCCCACTATCCTAGGAGATGATCAAATTGGATACACACTCTCCCCCAAACACAAGAACATGGCAACATACACATGCCATAAGGTGCATTCAATATATAATTTGGCAAACATTTTATTCAATGCATAATATCAAAGGTGGAATACACACCAATCAATTCATACAAGAGTATAAATAGTTCAAAGCAAGCAAATAAATCATAATAGAATTTCAATCATAATATGTGTACATAAGGGTTCTCACACCTTCAAATCATATAAATAACACATAATAGAATGCATCAAGTCCTCACAAATATCTTTTCACACTACTACACATGCATCTCAATAGAAGAAATATGCCAAAAAATGACATTTAGGAGGAACAAAAAACCATCTCTAACATGTGGATGGTCTAAACATACACCAGATATGATAAAAATATAGATTAGGATAAAGAATCATAGGGATAAGACAAGTAGTTTCAATACAATGGCATAACAACCATGTATACATTGACCATGAGTCTTACCTTGCAAGAGGAGGTATGCCCAACAATATTTTCCAATTTCTCAACGGTTGTAACATGTTCAATATGCTCACAATTGCACCATTAAAATCATATGAATCATATCATAGAATCTCTTCTACAATCATGTTTACTACCACATGAAGTTTAGTTATCACTTTAATTAAAAACTCTACACCCAATTGTGCACAAGATCCCTTTATACCCCAATAAATGTTAGAGAGACGTTCCTTTCTTATTATATGTCCAAAACTATGTCTCAACATGCCAAATTCTTAGTTTTGATGTTGCAAAAAAAATATATAATAAAATACTATTACATTTTTACATGTTTTTGAAAGATGTAGAATATTAAAATATTAGGGAGAATAATCATCCTGCAAAATCATTCATCTTATTATGGCCTAAAATGTAAATTTCCCTTCTCTTTTGTTGGGACTCATTTCTGCCATCTCCTTTTTGCTTGAGTCTCTTCCTTTCGTGTGTCTTAGTAATGTGTGACCCCTTGTGGATATTCAATCAAAAAAAAAAAAATAGATCATCTTGTTCCTTTTATTGTACCTTTGGATGTTGTATTTGGCCTCCTTATTAATGCTTTAGTAAAAAATCCTAAGTTACAAAATTAAAAATTGATTGTTTATTTTATCAACTTGCCGAGGTTTCGATGTTATTCATCTTGACATTATTTTCCTCTCAACATCGGCACCCCACCTTGTTTCTTTGTAAATGTGTCTAAGTACCTTTTATGAGTTGTCAAGCCTCTATGTTCTCCCCTATTCTTCTATTTTCCCCTTCAATCCCTGACTCCTTGATTATAATTCCTAAGTTATTGAAGTCATTAAGTGTTAAGCATATTTTACTTTATCCTTTTGGAGTTCCCTCTCCCATCATACTCTTTTATCCTTGTTATCACCTAAGTATGCACCCGTGCTAAGTTGTAGAAACTTAGCTTATTGGTGAAACATTGATCTCTTCCAAGTTTGTGGGTCACCTATGATGGAAGAGAGCCTCCAAAAAGCGTTGGTTCCCTTGGAATTATCACCTAAACTAAACCACCTATTGTTGCTCGCAAAGGAAAGAGATAGGGATTGACATGAAAACGAAAACCTAAGACCTAAGGCGATACACCAAATGTATTTTGACTTGCACTTGTTTAAATGAACATAACATGATCAACAACTTGAACTTTGACATACACAACCCAAAATTTCACATGTCTCTTGCATAAGTATTTCATTACTAGGTTTGATAACTAGGACAACATTTAGAAGGAAAGTAGAAATGTTTTCACAACTTAAATTTTTCCCTTAACTGGTTAAACACAAGCAATGACCTGCAAAAGTACATATTTTCTACATAAAGGCAATGAAAAAACAAGACAAAAATCAAGGGTAAAACCTCACCACAAGATCACATCAACCATTTTTGTAAAATCTTGCACAATGAAGCAACTTTGAGAAGGTAAAAACAACTTGTTTTATTCATTAAAAATTATGTAAACAACATACAAGTCTGAAAATAGTTACAATGCTTATTTTTTTCTAAAAAGAACCTTCATGGTTGCAATGCATAGATCCAAAATGATCAAGAAAACTAATTTTCTGAGTTACAATGCACAGAAAGATCAAAAAGAATTTTTTGGCAGCTTACAATGCTTTTCCAAAAGTGAAATAACTAAGGAAAAATGAAAGTAAACTCTCCTTTTGACTATCCTACACTTGAGGAAAAGTAGGACAGGTTTAAAACTCATTAAATGTTTCCTTTATGACTATTGTTGACTGCAAATGTAACTTTCTGAGTGCTTGAAACTATCCACTCCTTGTTTGGATCCACCAAAAGCTCCACTTAGGCATAGGTAGAAGAAAAACCCTGACTTGACAAGCTTTTTCAAATCCTATATGCTTGCAAATGCTGCTAGATATCTAGAACTGTTGCTATAGGTCATCCAAACTACCTCCTTCATCTACTCAACTACTGTCCAACTCACCAACTGATGTAATTTCCCAAAAAATAGGTTTATAGGGCATATGGGAGGGAGGTTTGAAATGGTTAAAGCTTGCAAGAGGCCATAGGAGAAGTTGTAGAGTTGAATTTTCCACCTAGTTTTTTCATTTATGACCCCTTTTACCTTCATTCTTTCACAATTATCTTTGTCACACCTGTCATCACACTATCACCTTTCAAGGATATCATTAACATTCGAATGACATGAAGACATTTCACTCCACCTCTTGAAGGTCACATACTGTAACCCTACTGTCAAAAGGATAGGGTACTAGATGTTGACTATCCTTAGTTATGCTGAGATTACACTATGCATTCACTATCACTTTGTCTTGCAAATTATATAAGTCTTTTTCTTAGGCAAAAGGAAAATAGCCTATATATTATATTAATAATAATAGTAAGTAAATACAAAATTTCCCAAGAGGGCCTAATTACAAAAGTGCCCAAGAGGGCCTAAGTGATTGCAAAAGTACCTGATCTCTAAAAGTCTGGTCTGAGAAGCCTATTGTGCCATTATACTTGTCGGGAGTTAGGAGTCTCAATTCCTTGTCGGTGGTCAAGGTTTAGGGATCATGGATCCCTCATACCCTTTATACTGCTTACTCCTCGCAAGACACAACCTCACATCCCAAAGTTCGAACTTCTTACTACTGCCCTTTTTTGACAGTCGAGGGTCGAGGATCAGGGATCCCTCAAACCCTTTACACCATTTTAACAATGCAAGCCGCAATCATAAATCCCAAAGCCCAAAACCCGATCAGACTTAGTGAAGTGTGCAACCATCTTTCAACTTCCCTTTTTGGGGGTCGGGGATCAGGGATCCCTCATACCCTTTACATTGCTTAAACATCGTAAGCTGCAACCACAAATCCCAAAGTCCAAAACCCGATCAGACTAAATCATATAAGTCTTTGTCCTTGACTATTCATGATTTATCTTTTAAAATATTGCACCAATAATAGCACCACAGTCCTACATCTTGATCACTTGCATAAGCCCCACCTACAAGATTAACATCATAGTCTTCATCATTGGTGATTGCCACTATAGTCTTCATGGAAGATTTATCATTTTCTCTTGACATTTATTTACATAGTTTATTGGGGCCTTGGTGAAGTTTACCCTAGGTTTTTCTTTTTGCACAATAATAGTCTCTCAAGGCCCTTGCTTGCCTGAGAAACATCACAGATGTATTAGCTCTCTCCAACTAGACTATCTTCAGCATTGTCGATCATTCTTATCTTGTTTCAAATTTAAGAGCTTCTTTTCATCATATCACTCATCAACATTTGCCTCTAGATTGTGGTGAACTACTTACCCTTTGATGAAACCACTGCCCCTATTTCCCTTTCAGTGATAGCAGAGCAATGTATTCTGATTCCTTGAAAAAACTCAAGAATGTTTCAATATCCTTTATTTTAAGGCTTTCATTGTGGATTTTGTCATAAAACATAATCTAGAGCTCAAGATTATATATAATGAGTTTTAAAGCATTGGTTAAAGGATATATGAAAAATTTTGAGAAAATGACAACGTGGATGCTTGGAATTGAAAAAATATAAACTAAATGAAATGCCAAGTCTTTGGATGCCAAAGAAGGTGTGAGTTTTATTTTTTGTTCCACCCACGTAGCAGCAGGGAGTCTTTCTAGGGTTTTATGGAATATTGTTGAAGGAAATGTGGTGAAAACTCATGGGACAGTGTGGAACCAGCAGTTGGTTGCTCCAGATCATCTCCATGTTATAGGTTTGTCTCATGCCTCTTTGCATTTCTGCCAGATTTCCCTTGAAATCTACTTTGTGTTGTCAAGATTTTGTGTAGCCAGGACTGGCATTAAGGAAAAGAAAGGGAGAAAAACCTATGTCTACAATAAAACTATATGCTCTATTTTTTTTAGGAGGACAAGCTAGGTTTTATAAAGAGACAAGTATATTGCAAGGCAAGTTAACAAAAAATATGAAAAGGACTGTGAGTTATGAGTTAAGATAGTTGGAAAGATTAGCACTCAAAAATAGTGTTCTTCATTATTGATTAAGTTTAGGCAATATGAAGAAAGCCGAAGCAACATATCAATCTCTATTTGTTGCAAACCTTGAAATTATATATATTATGAAGGATTCCATTTGTTATAACTTCTTCCTAATGCTTGGAACAATTGGTTTCCAATCATCTTTACTATTCGTCCACCATATCTACCATTGTATGAGAGTCACTGGCACTAGTTCCATATCAAATTTATATGATAAAAAGCTACATTCAAGGATTTTAAATTGAAGCTTTATCTTGAATTGAAAAAATACAACTTGAATAGAAGGTAGCTACTGCAAATATGAAGAAAAGGAGAATAAAATATGCAATGAGTGATGTGGCTATAGTACATCAAAGGGCAACGAGTTCTATTTTAACATGACAGTCTCAGGTTCAAAGGGGAGAGACCATCAAAGAGGATTGTTAAGACAAGTTTTTAGTGAGGACAATCCTATTGCATTTAATTACAAGAGGAGTCATTTGGTATGAAATAGTTGACAGCTTCTCAAGTGTCATGATAGTAGTATTGAAGTTGTTGGCTCCTCACAGATTTTTGGGGTGCATACTTAGGTGATAACAGTTTTTGGCACGCCCAATGGGACAATTGAACCATCTCAGTTCAAAATTTGTCCTATCATTGTTGGTATTTGGTGTGTATGCTAGTAATATCTACCTTTGGAGGCAAAATTTTCACACACTTGGTGACTCTAAGATCAAAATCTACTGGCTCAAGCAGACTAAGTGTTGGTATGTGCTTAAATTTTATAAAAATAAATCTTTATTTTCTTGCTTTAAGAATTTTTCAAGAAATTTTCCAACCTTTTCAATTCTTTAACATGTCAAAATTTCATGGACAATTTTCCTTTTCACCTCCACTCCATGAAAATTTTATTCATATACCCTCTTACCAGCCATACCAAATAGAACTTGTTGGTTTTATTCCAAATGAACCTATAACATAAAATAATCAACAAACTTATCAAGTTTTCCACCCACCCACCCTTGTTCAATCTTCTTGGTAGCCTTCCAATTAGTTTCAAGAAGTCATTGCTATGCTAAACCAACCTTGTTATCTTCCTAGCCAACCCCAACATACTAACAATATGGGGATAAGTGACATCAAAAGTATATTGATAGGCTTCAATAAGTAACTTTGGATGACATCAAGAGGAGGCAAGAACTCAATTTGCAAAAAGATGAGTTGGCTTACCAAGCCTACCAATACCAAAAGGATATGGATATACAAAGAAAGCAGTATGAGGAGTCTTTTGCAAGAGAGGTTACTACCAAACAAGAGAAAATAAGTTTGTTGCTTTCTCGAGTACAAAGGCTTGAATCCCAATTAGTCTCTTGCATTCCAAATCATCCCATGAAAAGAGGAGGCTCCTAAGTACAAGTTTCCAAGTTTCAAGCAAGATAAGTCTCCTAAATTCTCAAGTAAGTGTTCTAAATTTGAAATACTAAGTTTTAGGAGTACTTTTCCATTGTGAGAACATGTTCTTCAACAAAGTCAACCTACTATTTCTTATGAAGAGTCCCCTCAAGAACTTTTCCTACCTCAAGATACTAAAAAAACTCTTCAAAATCATCCACCAAATCAGTCTTCTTATCCTAGTATCATTTCCTTTTTCAAGGGTGGACCTATTGTTTATCAAGATAGTTGGTTTAATGACAAGCAGGAGGAGTTTTTGGAGGTAAGTGAAGAACAACTTGCGGCTAATGAACTTGCACATGAGGTAGAAAATGAAAAATCAAACTTTTTTCCAAGGGATGATGAGTATGATCAGCTAGGACAACAAAATGAAAGGCAGGCAAGAGGTGTTAAATGTGAAGTGTTGACTAATTTCATTTATGAACTCCCATCTTTTGTTGAAGATGAGAATATGTCTATGTCAACAAATCATTTGGGATAGAAAAATGGCAAGCAAGAAGGAGGTGGTGAAAAAAAGGAGACTACCTTATGGTTTAATGAGTTGCCTATTGTGCCCTCAGCACACACACCCCATTCGAAATGGGGACCCTCTTTTTCTTTCACCTTGTTGGGTCGTTTATGTCGCCGCCTCATTTTGCGTGCCCCATTTTGATGTCCCGGGTGGTCAATGTGCCTCCAAAGTTTCATCTTGAGTTGACCATGCTTCTCCCTTTTACTTTGTCAAGTTGGGGCGCCTTGCGAGGTCTCCCTGGAAGTTTTCCTCGGCCAGCGGCCTTGGGCCCGCTCCTTTGGGTTTCCATAGCCGAGTTTCCCTGTTGTGTCCGTCGTTCCCGACGACGATTAGATTGCATCTTTCTGGGCCCCGGGTCCCGGCTCCGTGTTTGCCATCTAGAAAACTGCAATGTGATCTTGGTTGCTTTCAAACATTCTGAGCCTGAACTTCCAGACTTCTGCGTCCAAAATTCCGTGAAATTTTTGCCGTTCCTAATGGCGGACCTCTCACGGGACTCTTCCCTCTAGGCCCCGACTCCCTCTTTGTCGCCGCCGACCCCTCCGAGTTTAAATTTCCAAACGCCCGCTGCCCTACGCCCTCCCAGCCTCCGGACCCTAAGTCTCCCACCACCATCAGTGAATTTAAATACACTGACCCAAATGTCTACCATACTTGCATTCAATGCGGCCATTAATGGTGGTTGGGTTATAAATAGCTTGCCCAAACCTATCATTCTCACTTGTCAGTATTGTAGAAAGTGATCAGAGAACTTGCCAGAGGAGCCCACCGTCTTCGAGACCTCCGCCGATCATCGCCCATTGCCTTCGCTTGCCGACCGCTAGTGGATCCCACACCTCCTCGCATTGAGTGTTCGAGGTAGGTTTTCTGTTCACCCTCCCGAACATCATTTTCATGATTCCTAAAGCTTGAAATGAACAAGAACGATCAAAAGGACATGTGAATGATGAAATATGGCACAACGAACAAAACCCATGTCCTCAAAATTTGAGAAAACCAACATAGCACCCTCATGATTAATTCAAAGCTTTATCCCTGCGCGGTCATTCCTCGCAGGGACATTCACGCCCCTCAGGCTCGGATGCTCCCTTCACCAGCTGAGACTTAGTGAAAACCAAAAATTTTGAAATAGCCTTTAGCTCTCTCGGGCCTGGGTCTCTAGGATTCCGCATCCAGATTTCCGCACTCTCACCATTCTCTAGCGGCGATAGGGGCCCGTCTCCCCGTTCCTCGGTTATCACCCTTTATCGGAAAGACCTGTCACTTTCGGCGAGATGTTACAATAGACCCCTTAGTGTACGCACCTTGTTCTCCCCGAGCTACTCAGTCAGTGAGACAAGTCCTAGTCAGCAAAATCTCATAGCGGGCTCCTTTCGTCTTGCCGATTTTCCTTCTATCGCTGAGACCTCCCCTTTCGACAAGACCTTTCGTCAAACATATCCTACTCTCATCGAGTTCCCTTCAAAGTCAGGGAGACTCTGTCTAGTCAGAGAGACCTTCCGCTGAGCTCTCTACTCTTGCCGACACCTTCGCTTTCAGTGAGACCCTTAACGATTGCCACGACTTCATGGTGAAACGTTTCTCTTGGTGAGCCCAGATCTTCTGTCGAGGTGACTTCATAATGTCGGCAAGAGGTTATGCCGATGGAACTCTTCATCGAAGAGACATAACGTATTCACTGGGACCTCTAGTCGAACTCAAACGCTTCACCGAAAGCCCTCCTAAGTCCATGTGTTCGTTGTGACAGTGTCTTTCTCACACGGAAGGTCTCTTATGTTATATCACTAGTCGGTGAGACCAAAGAAACTCGCCAAGACCTTACGCCAACCCCCTCATCCTTGGGCGAGCATGAAACAAGTCAGAGATACATCACTGGGTTGGGGAGACCTTTCTCCAATTTGGAATATTATGTCGAAGGCTCCCTTTGTCGGCAGGACTCTCCGCATTGCTAGGACGTCACTGTGATATCTCCATCCTTCGCTGAAACCTTCCCTGTTTGTCGGCAAGACCCCCTAGTGTCGGTAAGAGATCTTACCAAGAGCAAAGCGCTACCCCGAGACCCCTCATCTTCAGCAAGACATAATGCCTTCGCTAGGACATCGCGGCGACATCAATTTCTCTTGCGACTCCGTGTGGTCTTCGCCGTCGCAAACGGTGAGTGCCTGACATCTTTCCACCTCCCGAATCCTGGGATTCCTTTCGCCATTGGAAACTATGTTGAACCTTGAACGACCTCAACCATGCCAGGCTCTGTCGTCCGGGACTCCGTTCCTCATCTGCCATTCCGTAGAGGCAAGTCTTGCCCGCCCTTCCGAGCTCCGGGCTCCGCCTTCCCGACCGTCGTGAGTTTCAAAATCAAAATCTTCCGTCTGACCCTCATGTCGAGTCCGATCCTCCGGGCCGCCCCTTCCAGACTTCCGCCTGGCAATGGCTGTTTTGAACGGCAAAGGCTAGGGCAGCTTCCCGGTGCCTCAAGCCCGAGCGCTCAAAACTTGGAAATGGTAAACTGTTGGCCTCCCTTGAACCTGCCAAGCCCTAGACCCCGGAGTTCCATCTTCAGAACTTCATTTTTGCCTGACGTTTCAAACAGCCATCTCCTGACGGATTTTCGGCCTTGTACTTTTGGATGCTCCTAAATCGATCCAAATGAGCCCAAATCTTAAATCTGATCTCGACCCACGTGTTGAATCTTGGTCCTCTCCATTACAAACCTTTTAAATTATCAAAATTCGATCATAAAGAATCTCCCAGATCGTTCTACCCCATTTTCCTTTCCAAACAGCATTCCTGCCAGGGAAGTCAAGCCCTTCGGGCCTAGACTGTCCCAAAGCCCTCAATCAAAAGACCAATGGCATCGGGAGGTAAAAGTATCATGTTATGCTTGATAGATTATTTAAAATGGATTTCATCTTTGGGATTTCGACTAACATGAATGCTTTCGTGATCAATTGCACTTACTATGCCTTTGCTTGTAGAATATATGGAATCAGGTGTGGGACCTTTGGGGGCAGCCGTCGAAAAGGACAAAGGAAAGAAGTCAGAAAAACTCCTCGAGGGAAAGAAGACAAGGACCAAATGAAATACCAATTCTAGGGTGAGCCTCTGCACTCAAAGGTTACCACAGATTGGAAGGAAATCACCGACACCAGCATACGCCATGTCAAATTGACGAGTTTACACAAAGGGTCAGGATCAATCCAACAACAAAAAATGCAAGATTAATAAGACAGAGTGGAATCGCGAAAGTTGTGGGCTTCCCCCCATCCCTCGTGGCCCCTAAATTGGTCATGGCTTGTCGACAAGCGTATCAGCCCGACACAAGGACAATTGTTGATAGGGACGGTAAATTCTCGCTGACGTGTCAGCTGGAGGAATCACGAAAACCTTTCATATTCCCATGTTTCAAGAAATGGAAACGCCTACCATTGAGGAGTGCCAGGCGGCATGGGATGGTAACCCTATAGGTTGTAGGAAATTAATAAATCAGCATTGGCTCAAGGAAAAGTGGGGCAGCACCGCAAAGGTTCCTAACGAACTCTTCTGCAGCGATTTCTATGAAGACTACCACGATTTGGTCACAATGCTAAGCAAGGTTATGGGCCTCCCTACTACGGCCTTCTTTTAGGGGTGGATGGTGTAATTTGTTGAGCAAATCCTTCGTGGGAATGAAGACGTTACCACAAAGACCGCATTTTATTAGGGAGGTATAATAAGCGACTGCTTCCATGAGCAATTCATCAACGTGAAGAAGAGTTCTAAGTTCTATATGACTTCATATCTCGTATACTCCTTGGCAGAGCGGAGACAGTACAACGGGTTGTTTGTGGCACCCGATCAAGAGCAAGGTCGAAGACTCAAAGCCTATGACAGATACCCCCAGCTCCAGTACTGAAACTTCAAGAGGGAGTACTGTAGAGTAAATGATGCCTTCATTGGCCATATTGTCAGAATGATTGCTGGGGATTTCGAAAGGAGGGTTTCCCACAGTGCTCGGGCATTTTTGAAGCAATATGCCTTCCTCTTCATTCAATACCCAAAGTTTACATACATTCGTGCCCAAGGCTTCACCGAAAGGCCAAACAAGTTGCCTCGATACCCCAATGACCGAATCATCCTATTGGAGCTTTCTTGGCAGCTCCAACACATACTAGTGATCTTCAGTGGCAAACACATAGCAGGGATCTCTTATCCCATGACTCTTGGCCAAGGCATGTATAAGCTACAAACTTCCCAATGTGTTGGTAACTCCAAGAAAGAATTGAAGGATTACCATTTTCATTTACACATTGCTCGCCCTCGAATGGATCCATATGGGCACGTAAGGAAGGCACTGGGACCGGGGTTCACTCATCTCCACCACATTGAAGACTTTTGGGGGGATTGTCAAGATGATAAAGAGGTATGTGCAAGGCACTATATGCGGATGACTGCGCATTTTTTAAGGAAGGTGCAACCATTTCCCATACCAGACCAAGTCGAAGAAGACAATAGCACCATAATGGACCCCAGGTACCCCGCAGTTGCCAATTTGCCAGTACCAACAATTGACTGGGATGAGCAGGAGGTCGATGACCTCAATATCATAACCAAGCCAATCTTGGCCCGTACCAACAAATGGGTTGATAGACAAGTGGCCCGATTAAGACAACAGGGGGTAATTTTGACTTACGAAGGACTCAAGAGTGAACCTAGTGCCACGAAAGACGTTGTTGCCACCACTTCAACCAGCGGGACGTCCAAGTCTCCTCCAGTCACCAGGTCTAAGAAGAGGAAGGAGATAGAAACAGAACAGTCTCCTGACCCTAAGGTCTATACAAGAAAAGAAACAAGAGGCTCACCCTCCAAAAGACTTAAACAAATAGAGGGCACCACAGAGTAGCCCTTAATCCAAGAAGAAGAAGTAAAGGGTACAGATCAATTAGAACTCCTCTTGGCTCTCCCTGCCCCGACTACCGCACCACCTACTTCTTTGGCCATGATCGCCGCATCCCCACCGGCAGTGGACATCTCTATCCATCTTGCCCCTTCACCTCCAGTCGAGACTATAATTGTAATTGACTCTTCCTCTGCCATAACTACACCTCCTTCCTCCGTTGCCATGTCACCCACCACGTCACTCCCACCTTGCCTGAGGCCTTCTCAAAGCATATGCAGAATATCCCTTCCGAGCTCTCCCAGATCCTCATGGATCCCACTCTTCAAGCAGCCTTAGCTCAGGTCCTCAGTACTGCCAAACCTTCACAACCTCCAACAGGGCCACCGACTATGGAAGCCGCCATGTTAATCTCTAAGGAGTGGGAGAGGTGAGAACAAGAGGCCTCAAAGCCCTTTGAAGAAGAGGTCGATGAATATCACAAGCACCCGGAGTATGAACATCGCACTATTGACACGGTTGCCTACGAAGAAGAAGGAACTGGTTCCTCTAAGAGCGGGGATGAGGAGGAGGATGTTGGTGGTAAGGACATCGTGCAGGCCTTCGACGATGATCTTGAGGAAGGGATGGCCCGGCAGCCGAAGGGCACTGAGATGGAGGCAGAAAGGTCACCTCTTGGAAAAGGACAGTAGCAAAAAGATAATCCAGAAGAAGATATACCTGAGAGTGAGGCTCAAGCGGACAGGAGCCTCAAAATCGAGCAGCTCAAGGAACATGTGCACAAGGTTGAACAAACTGAGAGAGAGAAGGGAGGGGAAATGGAAGAGAAAGAAAGTCCCTTGCAGCAATTATCTGCCAAACCTCCTATTAAACGCCTTGTGTTCATCTAGGACTCCGATGAAGAAGAAGGAGATGCTACCAAGGAGGAAGAGAGGGTTTCAGAAGATAAGAGAACAGAGGCCTTGACCGAGAGGGGGGAGGATGATCATGAGTCACCTAAGGGCAAGTCTATTGTGCCTGAATGGTTAGAAAAATAGCTCGAAAGGAAAATTCTCATACTAAAGGACCTGAGGGAGAGACTAGAGCCTATCTTAGCCCAAGCTCAGATCACAACAAAGAAGGAGAAGAAGCCTACGATCTGATCTAGGGTAACGATGGATGCTTCTGGGTCTCAAATTGTGCAAATAGCAACCCCTGTGGTGGGCTAGGCTGGCGTGAGTTACAACGTTTCCACCATCGACTAGGGGACCGCCACCAGAGAACATAAGGTAGGGCATCTTGAGGAGTCAGTGGTCACAGTGGTACATTTGATAAAGCAGGACAAGATTTCAAAAGATGAGCTCAAAGCACAGGTGGCTGCTTTAACATACTACATCCAGCAATGGTCTTCGGTGGATGACCTACCTACCACATCCAAAACCGCACCCCAACTCTTGTCCAAGGAATAGATCGATAAGATGGAAAGGAGAAAGAACTTGGAAAAGACTACAGAGGACTGGTTCTGACAAGTCTCATATGTCAGAAACATGGGAATTAGCCGGGCTGTTCAGACAACCAACAAGTTCCTGGACCTACAACAATCTTTGAGAGGCACAAAGAAGCTATGCACTGACTTCCCTGCAGCATACAACTCCACCTTCCCAAAGATCGAGGCTATCCTTTAGTTTCCAAAAGCCATATGGGAAAAGGAGCTTGCGTTTAACAAGGACAACCACTGGTTGATGGATGTGTGGCAGCGAGACTTTGACAACCGAAAGGAAAGGTTGGAGCAAATAATGAGCACAGTCGACTCGGATATCGAATGGATCAAAGAAATTAGAGCGGAATGTGCCTAGTACCTCAAGCTAATGATGGAATACGACATGCTCGCAATACAAATGGATCTGGAGAAGGTAAAGCCTTACTTCCAAAAGAAGATGGATGACGGGATGTCTAGTAAAGTCACAGTGGAGTTCATGAGTTTTGTTGCTCGTGCCTTCGATCAATCAGAGCTGTTCAGGGATCAAGGTACAAAATACGATGAGGACTGGAGGAGGTTGGAAGATAATGCGAAAGAGTGGAGCTACCAAATGCTGCGGTATGAGATCGTTGAGGTAGACAAACTCCAACCAGTCATCCTGAAGTTAATGGAATACACAACCTCTAAGAAGCAGGAGGACAACCCTGTTGATGATAAAGAGCTCCCTAAAGAGTAGCTATAGTAAAATAACAATAAGCTAAAGGACAAAAAGCTATAGTGCTATCATTAGAGGACAAAATAGGGAAAGGGGACAAAATGTAATTTTAAATTGTAAAATATTGAGGGTTGGTGAAACCCTATTTTGTAATGAATCTTGGCCACACAATGAGAATTAATCCTGGCCATTCATTTGACTTTTGGGGCAATAAATAGGGCTCTCCTCTCATTTGCAAAGGAGAGTTGAGTTGTTGTAAAGACATGCTGCAGAAATTTATAATGAAAATACATTGACTTGGTGCATTTTCTGAGTTTCTCACATGTTGCTTGATTCAACCTCCATTGTTAGATGTTTAACTTAGATTTTATTGTTGTTCTAGTTAACTGTTTTCTTGCCTTGATAGATTTTAGGAATGTTGTCATGTGATTATGAAAATTCTTGCTATGTAGATGCCTTCTTAGTCCATACTTTTTGTTGTTTGCTGATGGTAGATGGTTGTGTAAAGTTAGTCTGGACTTAAATTCAAAGATGCTCCACACTTTCATCTTTGTTCATGCATGCATGTGGTGAATGAAAGATGAAACATTTGCAGACCTTAGAAGATATAACAAATTCCATGAGACTATGAGATTTCTAGTTAAGTGGAATATTGTTTCCAAGAAGTTGTCCATTGCAGGAACTCCATTATCACTGTTCACAGTTAGTTGCAGATCCAAGAACCTCCTCTCTTCCCTACCCTTTTTCATTTTATTTAATGAGTGACCTATGTTAAGGTTCATTGCACATTGTAAAGCTAAATCCAATGAAAAGAATTTAATTCAAGACTGTTGTTTGAACCTACAGCAAATGCACAACAACTCTCCCATCTTAAGAACTCCGTTTCAAGACCTAACTTCCCCACTTTGTAATCCATTTGTAAGACCGCCTTGTGATTCCAGCAAATCACATCAAACAACTGAGATATTCCAAGCATTGTCAAGACCTGGCATTAGAGACCTTGGGATACTATTCTGCAATTTGATTATGGAAGATTGTCTTTCAAGACAGGTAGTGCAACTACGCACTGCCTGTGTTGAGAAGTGCATAAAAACACATCAACATTGCCTTCTTTTGTTGAACAAGATGAAGGCATACTCATACTAACATCAACATCAACTTTGAGTCAGTTGGAAGATACAAGTAGTTTTGATAAGGTATTGATCTACCAAGAACAAAATGAAGATAATGTTGTTTTGATGGGTGTAAATTTTGACAAACATGAGGAGAGTAGGCTGGAAATTGATGAAGACTTTTTTTCTAGCATTATAGAGGATTTTTGTTCAAATCTTGATGACAAGGTAGCATTTCCTAAATCAGAAAATTATGAGTAGCACAAAATAGAAGAGAAGGCAACCATGTTTTCATTTGAACAACATGAACAAAGTCATTCCAATCTGCATGATATTAAAGAAGCAATGCATAAACATCAAGCTAGCAATGGGAGTTCAAATTTTGTTCTTTCAAGAGGGTGTCCTATTAGAAATCTAGCCAGGATGGAGGCCCACAAGGCATCACAAGTCATCCTTGCACCCAAGTATGAAGTTACAGTTGAAGAGGAAATTGAATATAAAGTTGCAACTAAAGAAGATCAGATTCAATCTACTTATTCACTTCAAAACAACAATATGCATGGTCAAAATCAAGGGGTAAGTGAGTATGCTTATGTTCTAAAAGTATTACAGCTATTCATTGAGTTTCTACTCATGCTACATCTTTTTAGGGATACTCATGACCATGGAAAACATTGCAAGTTGTTAAGGAAGGGTAGTTATTTTATTGAACCAGTCAATGGTTTTATTTGATTGAGCCTTACTATTGGTCAATATAGATTAGATTAGGTTGTTTTTCAATCAATAAGTGCTATTGCACATAGGTTTTAGGTGTCTTTTCATTCCTCCAATTGTTGATGCACAATTGGTTAGTTGGTTCCAGTCATGTTTTGAGGTGGTTTGGGTAAGTTTGAGGGTGTAAAGCATTGTTTTGGAGTGTTACAACAGTAAGACAATGTCTTATTTTTAGTATGTTGCAAGTTTCTTTTTGAATCTTATGCCCAATGGATTGTCTAAGGCAACTGGTCACCATGTTTAGCAAGAAAACATCTCTGAGAGGTCACCAAGAATGTTGTAATATCCTTTATTTCAAGGCTTTCATTATGGATTTTGTCATAAAACATAATCTAGAGCTCAAGATTATCTATAATGAGTTTTAAAGCATTGGTTAAAGGATATATGAAAAAAATGAGAAAATGACAACATGGAGGTTTGGAATTGAAAAAAGATAAACTAAATGAAATGCCAAGTCTTTGGGCACCAAAGAAGGCGTGATTTTTCTTTTTTGTTCCACCCACGTAGCAGTAGGGAGTCTTTCTAGGTTTTTATGGAATATTATTGAAGGAAATGTGGTGAAAATTCATGGGATGGCGTGGAACTAGAAATTGGTTGCTCCAAATCATCTCCATGTTACAATTTTGTCTCATGCCCCTTTGCATTTCTACCAAATTTCCCTTGAAATCTACTTTGTGTTGTCAAGATTTTGTGTAACCAGGACTTGCATAAAAGAAAAGAAAGGGAAAAAAACCTATGTCTACAATAAAACTATATGCTCTATTTTTTTGAGGAGGACAAGCTAGGGTTTATAAAGATATAAGTATATTGCAAGGTAGGTTAACAAAAAAGATGCAAAGGACTATGAGTTATGAGTTAAGATAGTTGGCAAGATTAGCACTCAAGAATAGTGTGCTTCATTATTGATTAAGTTTACGCAATCTAAAGAAGCTAAAGCAACATATCAATCTTTATTTGTTGCAAACCTTGAAATTACAAATATTATGTAAGATTCCATTTGTTATGGCTTCTTCTTAATGCTTTAAATAGTTGGTTCTCAATCATATTTACTATTCATCCACCATATATAACGTTGTATGAGAGTCGCTGGCACAAGTTCATATCAAATTTATATGATAACAAGTTGCATTCAATAATTTTAAATTGAAGCTCTATCTTGAATTGAACAAATACAATTTGAATAGAAGGTAGCTACTACAAATATGAAGAAAAGGAGAATAAAAAATGCAATGAGTGATGTAGCAAGAGTACATCAAATGGTAGTGAGTTCTATTTTAACATGACAGTCTTAGGTTCAAAGGGTAGAAACCATCAAAGAGGATTGTTAAGACAAGTTTTTTAGTGAGGACAATCCTATTGCAATGTATTACAAGAGGAGTCATTTGGTATGAAATAGTTGACAGCTTCTCAAGCATCATGACAGTAGTATTGAAGTTGTTGGCTCCTCATAGATTTTTGGGGTGCATACTTAGGTGATAACAATGGACCCTCATCTCATGATTTGATATTTCTCTAAGTCCAAAGGCTTAAGTCATTTTATTTGAGGTATTGGGCTTCTTTTTCCTTCCATCCTACTTTGAACAAGGGTTCATAAATTTTAATGGTATAACATTCAGATGACTATTTGAACACAAGATGATTATTTAAATTGTTTCTAGTGGCTCAAAGGTGCATTCTATACTTTTCCTACTCCACCTACTCGTACTAATTTGGTGTCATTTCACCCACCTTCCAAAATTAATTACAAATCTCTTCCTCCAATCTGTAGCAATCATTTTGGGTAGTAACTAACTTCAACCATGAGTACATTGTTATATGTCATAACTTAGGGTTTGGCCTAATAGAGTGTTTACTTGGTTTCGCCCCTTATTTTGATCATTAGATGGTATTAGGATACAAAGAACATCAGAAGAATAATCTAGAAGGGAAAATATACACAAAAAACTATTACAAAGCAATTGCAAGGAGGAAAAGGCAATGTTAGGCTATTTAAAGAATATTATAATTTGTTATGATATTTCTTGAAAATAAGTGTAAAAAATCCAAAATATTACAAACCACTTTGAGGAGGTTACCTCCAATAATTAGGAAATATGATGAATTGAATAATTGGTGATATGGTATCAATATGGGAGAGAGTTCTCTTTCTTATTTATAAGCTAAACTATGTAGGGACTAGGGACATACCCCTTCATCCTAATTAAGAAGTATTAATGTATTAACTAATATTTATGTTATGGTTAAGCATACCACAAGTGTTTACCCTTAGGAATATATCATATTAGGATCGCAACATTCCCTTCCCCTTCAAAAAAGAAATGCCCTCAATGCTTAGCAACTCTAAAATATTTAATATGAATTGTTCATCATTCCATGTTGCATCTTCAATTGGTAAACTATTCCACTTGATTAGGAATTTTGAGGTGGATATATTTTCCAATCTGATTTTAGAAATTCCATGAAGTTTTTGTATATTTTGTATGAATAATTTTTCCATAATATTAGTGGAAAATAGAGAGTCCACAAAAATATGCATTCTTAATTAGTTTGTTCACAACAAGCCATATTAACTCAATATTGTCTTCGACAGCCCCATAATGAAGTTCATTAATATTTTTTTCTTGTGTTGTATTGAAATGCCTAATATTTGTAAGAGGCCTAGAGTCTCTTTTATTTCCCTTTTATTTTGTTGGAATATCAAACATTCTACCACAAATTCTTGGATATTTACTTTAATACCTTCCCAAAAGAAAATTTTCTTTATAGGATGATAGGTAAATGAAAAATATTCTATAGTATCTTGTTAGACCCAAAAATCCTCCCTTCGTAGGGTCCATCTTAACATCTTTAAGTGGCACCAAATGTCTTGAGTATTCTACAAGTGTTTCACCTTAAAGACACATTTGGATTATTTTTCATAAATTTTATTTTCTTCCAATTCATTAGCAATATGAATATGAAACTTATCTTTATGAGTGATTTTTCTTAGCTTCTTGTAATGTGAGCTCATTCTCTATGGATCATCCTTTTTGTTAAGAATAAGCATATGAGATAAATATGATTTTTTGTTGGGATGAACAATGCTTCGTGGTATTAATTTAATGGCATGATTTTGGTCTCCAATTAGATGTATAGTCTTGGATTCTTGAAACACTTGTTGGTGATATTGAATAATCTCCTGAATTTTTGGTTGAATTTGAGTTATCATGTCTTGTGATTTTATAAAATTTAATTGTGCCCCTATATTATAAGAACCTTTTTTGAGTAATTTCTCCATCCTATGGGAGCTAATGATTTCACTTTCACTTGGTGGTGATTTTATTCCTAGAAGTTCATACTTTTTCCCTTGTATCCTAAAATTCATGGATAAGTCTTGAAAATTAAAAGATATTTCCTAATTTCTTAAGCCATTGTACACCCAAAACTACATCCATTCCCCTAATAGGGATAGCAAACATTTTTTAATCTAGTTGATAATTTTCTATTGAGAGTTTTATATGATGTCATTTACCACCACAAGGTAGTTGTTTCCCATCAACTATCATGACTTAAAAATTAGAGACATGATAAACAAAACAATTGAGTTCATTAGCTAATCTTCTATCGATAAAGTTATGTGTACTACCGATATCCACTAACACTTTCACATTTTATTTTTTATATTATGAATTACTTTGAATGTTTGTGGTACATTTGTCTCATTCAATATGTGTAGGGAGATAAGAGTGCTTTATTTTTCCTTGGAATCCTCATTCTTAAGTTTCATGTTTAGTTCTTTTGTAGGTACTTCCCCCTCTTCTTCAACCTCATTATTTTTCTCACTACTAGAACACGTATGACTAATTGAATTTTTTCTATCACAATTCCAATATGGGCCTTTTTCTCTTTTCTCAATCTCTTGTTGAGGAGAGAGCTTATTAATTTCTCTTAGGTTAAATAATTTGTCCATGTTTTTGCTAGTAGCATTAGTCACATTTTTATTAGTTACTCTCATGATTTCACCTTTGGTGGTGTTTTTTTATCAATATGCAATGCTTGTTGCATAGCTTTCCTAACTATATAAGGTTCCAACGAGTGAACATCATGTTGAATTTTATCTTTAAGACCATTGAGGTATAATTGTAGCCTTTGGTAAGGTGTCACTTCAAAGGCTCTAAGTGCCAATCTCAAATGCTCAGCATTATATTCAACTAAAGACCTTAATTGTTTTAGATTTTTAAGTTGGGTATAATAGCTTTCAATACATGGCTTCTCATAAAAATGTTGCTAGTTCTTTACTAAATTCTTTCCAATTGAACATTTGTCCTTGTCTATCACTCATCTTCCATTTGTACCATTGATAAGGTCCTAATTCTAAATAGAGTAAAGCTATGTCAACCTTGACATTATTCGGTATATTGTGAAGTTCAAATTATTGTTTTATATGGCGTATCCATGAAATTACATTTCTATCATCAAATTCATGAATGTTTACTGTTGGTAGGTATAACTTTTGATCTCGAAAAGGTTCTCTTGTCCCTTGATTTGGTTTATTAGGGTTGTGCCCACTTTGGTGGTTTCTTTGGGACTTTAATTCTAATAATAATTTCTTTGAAAACTTATCTAAACCCTCATTTAAGGATTTTACAAATGGGGACTCAACAATTTATCTTTAATGAAATGTATCATTGTTCCATATTCTTGGGGAATTCTTTCCTCAATTTTAGGTGGTGTAAAATAAAATGGGTCCTTATATTTTGTATGTGTAGAAATGTCCTCCAATCCTAAAGATAACATGGATTTAATTATATTTTTATTTTAAGCTTTATGAAGGTAGGAAAGTATTTGGAGAGAGAATTTGATGTTTTAGTTTGGACCAAATTTAGACTACTAAATTAAGGAATATATTTTCTATCTAAAAATAAATTTCAAAGAATTAACCCTACCTAATTTTTGATAATCTTTCCAAAAAAGTATTTTTTTAAGAATTCAAAAAATTGTAGCTTATAGGAAAATTAATGAAAATTTTGATCAAACTTTGGCCACTAAATTAAAGACTTTATTTTATTTCCATTAGTAAATTACAAAGAACTAACCCTTACTAATTTTTTATAATCTTTTCAAAAATATCAACTTATAGAGCAAATTAATGAAAAAACATAAAAGCACAATAAAATTTAGAAAACTTACCTTCAAAGCCTGATTTTTTTACTAAGAGCTTACATACGTTGTACCTCAAAATCCAAAAAAGTTAGATCAAAATTTGTACTAGTTTGGGAGCTATGGCGGAAACAAAAATGTTGGCCCCCAAATCGTAGCTCTAATACCACTTGTTATGATATTTCTTGAAAACAAGTGTAATAAATTAGAAATATTACAAACCACTTCAAGGGGGTTACCTCCAATAATCAGGAAATATGATATGAATTTGATGATATGATGATATGGGAGAGTTATATTCCTTATTTATAAGCTAGACTATATAGAGACATACCCCTTCATCCTAATTAAGAAGTATTAATGTATTAAATAATATTTATGTTAGGGTTAAGCATGCCACAAGTGCTTACCCTTAGGAATATATCCTTTTTGGATCATAACATAATTTCATTGTTCAATTTCATGTCTCCATTAATGTATGGAAAATTTAGAAAATATACTAATTTTAAAATAGTTTTTCAACACACTTGTTGTTGTCAATGTAAACACTATTAGAGGAATATGACAAGATTTTAAACCTATTGCATGTCTTGTAACAATTATTGTCATGCTTGCATACGAGTTTGAACAATTCATTGATGGATAACTAAGTAGATGATGCTAACAATAATATATGTTGAAGCATATTTATGTGTAGATCATTAGTTGTGTGTAACTTCCTCTTGTCATCTCTCCTTGTCGACTATGACTTTGTTGTCATCAAATAAGCACTAGTCTCCTTGTACTTGTTCTAGTCACATCAAAATAAATAATTAAATGCTTTTCCATTTTATTTTTAGTTTAAGTAATTCATGATAACACTATATACAGAAAAATAGTATATATCAGTTTTTGTGAATCATGCAACTCACTCCCACCTTGCACCCATTTCTAAGGTGCTAAATTTGTTATACAAAAGTAGTTATAGGTGTAAATAGGTATTTTACCTAGCTAGTTCAATAGTAGGTCCTATTCACATATTAAATTTACTTAGGTCATAGGTAATATTTCTAGAAGTCTTAGGTGTCATGTGATCTTATCTTATCTTATCACAACATTTAATACTTATGTTGTAGGTCATTTAATAATTGTTGATGTAGTTGTCTCATTATACATGATCAAGACACATGTCATGATCTTGTCTAATCTTATCTCACACCCTTGCTTTTATAAGCAAAGCATCTCATTTACATGACATATTCAATCAATCAATCTTACATCCTTAAGCATAACAAGATACTCTTTTCATTTATCTCTTATCAAAGATATGTTGGTTTGGTAGTTGATCTCGGGGCTTAGGAGTTCACATTAAAATCCTACATGGTATCAAGATTGGCTTTTGTTTTGTCAAAATCTGACATATAAGGCCAAATCTACAAGGGTTTCAAGTAGGGTGAAGGTTACTAGATCCATGAGCTAGCTAAACTTTTGAAGCACTTCGGGCCAAAAAATACCCTACCATTATGTCTGAAAGGCCCAAAAACCTAAAGATTACATATCAAATCATTGAAATTGGGCACTTTATCTCGAAGGAATCAAAGGAATTTTTCAACACTCAACATATTGCATACGGCCTTATAAATCCATACTTGACTGTATCGTATGGTATCTAGCGTCGACATATTCTACAATCATAGTCAATTGAATATTCTTCAACATCTTTCCTAGCATATTTTACAAATTTATGTTACTCTATTGATGCCAATCAATCGTACTTGTTCTTCTATCACAATTGGTATGATTTCACAATTTTATATTTACTAAAAAATTGTTTTAATTGTTTGGTTTTTTGTTTCATTGTGCTCATTGGTTAATATGAGTCGCTCATGGTCATGAGGTTTAAAACTCTTGCAACTAGCAACTATCTGTGAGGAGCTTAATGCCCTAGATGGTGCTACTCCACCCGTTGCCCCTAGACTACTCAACCCCAATAGCATCGACATTGTTGGGTGACGGTATATTTCTTTAAAAAACTACAAATTATTGGTCGTATGGATACCCAAAGGCCCAAAATTGGCCCCCTAATGCTCGAATTGGACATTTTTTCAAATAGCCATAACTTTTCCCCATAGTATCAAATTTTTGAAAATAAGATATCATCAGAAATTTGGCTTAGTGTACTTTGCAATGAACAAGATTATTTTTTTAGTTTCTCCTATTTGGTGCCACTACTTTTTATTTGAAGTTAGATCTTCATTTTTTACTCTTGATCTCATAATTTTTTTTCACAGTCTTTGTTTTTCACTATTCTTGCGACATTGGAAAGGTATTGAAGAGCTCTATCATGCCATCCATGATATTTTTCTAGATTCAAGGTTAGGTATCTTTTATTCAAATTTATGTATATTCACATTATAGTCGATCACTTGGAAATCTTATCTCTTAGGAAGGTGATGTTTAGATCCTTATACTTTATTTCAATTCTAGATAATATATTTATCTCTTGTTGCTTCAATCAAATTCTAGGGTTGTTCCATATTAGGAATTTTCTAGTTCCTTGACATTAGGACATTCAATCTTTATTTTTGTTGCTTTATTATTATTTTTGAGTTGCTCCAAAGACTTTCCAATATTTCTGAAATCAAACTCATTTTATCCTTTGCTACTTGGATTAAGGTTCCATAGTTTACTCCATATTGTGCTTTTGATGTTTTTGCAGTAGGTTATCTCATTATGGTGAGGATATATAGCCTCTCTTCTTTCCTTCCAATGGAGGAGAAATTTATTATATATTTTCTCTCTTTTAGAGAGGATTTTTGTCACATTGGGTTTTCTCCTTTTCCTTGTTTTTGAGAAATTGCATTTGTAGTATGGGTACCTAACATGGCCTCATTTTCAAGACCCATAAAATTATCCTTTCATTTTTGCATCATTTAAATTATAATCTTATCTCTAATTTGCACTTAAGGGGAGGTATTGGTATAAATAGGTATTTTACCTAACTAGTTCACTAGTGGGTCCTATAGACATGTTAAGTTTACTTAGGTCCTAATAAATCTTTCTAGAAGTTTTAAGTGTCATGTAATTTTATATTATCATGGAATTTAATACTTGTGTCCTAGGTTATTTACTAATTGTTGAGGTAGTTATCTTATTGTACATAATCAAGGCACATGTCATGATCATGTCTAATCCTATCTCATAACGTTTCCTTTGTAAGTAAGGCATCTCATGTATATATCATAATCAATCAATCAATCTTGCATCCTTAATCATAGCAAGATATTCTTGGCATTTCTCTCTTGTGAAAGATATTTTGGTTTGGTAGTTGATCCTAAGTTGTTGGTAGTTCACATTCAACTCCTACAATAGTAAGGTAGTTAGTTGATCTCACCCTATTAAAAACCTTGGGGTTGAATCAATAGTTTGGGTTTAACTATCAATTTCATTTGTTTGTTTTATAATCCAACCTCCAAGAATACCCTCCTGAGTGGGTGATCTCACAATACTGGTTTACAATTTCTAGGAGATCTTGATCTTTGCTGAAATCACATATTTTTAGAAAATATAATGATTTAAGCCTTGAAAAGTTCCATTTAAAGGATTCCAATTGAAGAGGGTTTGATCGAACCACCTTAGATCAAACCCCTTGGATAGAACCCCTCTAGTTTTAAACCATGCCTATAATAGAGTCTCCTTTACACCTATCAAAATGTTGATTAAAAACCACTTTTGATTTACCTTTTGGGGAATCAAATGAATTCATTTACAATTTATTTTTTGTAAGCATGTAGTCCTTATTATAAGCTTCCTAAAAAGTATAATTATAAATAAATTTGATTTTATTATTATATTTATTTTTATTTCTTATGAATGTAGGTTTTTCACTGAAAATCAAGCTCTTTGTTCAACACATGTGGAAAAATAGCAGATTATCAAAAAAAAAATTGAAAAATATTAGTGCACTAGATACTGAAGTCCTTGATCCAACAAAAAAAAAATTGATACATAAAAAAAAAGTTATGTTGTATATAGTCTGCCTATGTCTGAATCGTAATTGGTTTGACTTTGAAACTTGATTAAGGAAAAAATATTCAATAAAACACTATGAAGCCAAATGAAAGCACTAGATATTGTATTAGAAATATAAATTTGAAAAAAATAGAATTTTATCCTTCATGGAAAAAGTTATGTTGTATACGGTGAGCATCACTCCTTAAAAATGGTGTTTACTGAAAAAATAGTTTTTGAAGGAGATGGAAAAAGAAGTGCAATGTAATTCCAAAAAATTTGAAAAAAAATATATTTAGAATCTACAAACAAAATGTCACAAATCACTAGTTTGCATCATCTTCAAATTCCTCATGGTTTAGCCGCTATAGGTGCCCAAAAGTGAATATTTAGTTGGAAAAAATTAGTTCAATGTCCAGTTTGGCCACAAATTGTAAACCAGTATTGTGGGATTCCCAAAGTCTAAGATGATCTCAAAATGTAGGAGATAAAACCCACTCTCATAGAGTTGACCTTAAACCCTTCATTTTTTGTTGATGAACCATTTTCACCCACATGATGACAACCCTAACCTTGTGAGAGGAGTTAATTTCTAAGAAGTGGAGCAACAATTTTGGGACCCTACATCTTCCAAGCACAAAAAGCTATAAATTATCTAAAATATTCTATTAGAGAAATTAAAGAAAAATGCTATGAATTTTCAAATTTTTAAATGGAATAAAAATTAAAATATCTAATTATACCTTTTTTTCATAATTAGCCTAACTACACATTTTCAAATAAATTCAAGAAAACTAAATTTTATAAAAAATTGTCATAGTTGAATGGATCTTCTTTAGATATTTTTAAAATTAAATAAATATTAATCTAAGTTATGAAATGAAGATAATTCTATCCTGTATCAAAGAGGCCATATGAAAACACCTAATATAGGCATGGCAACGGAGAAAATTTATTTGAAATTTAAATACAAAGGGGGAAAATACCTCTTAATACAAACATAGGGAATGATGGGGAGTCTAGTGGAAGCAGACATACCAAGTACATTCACTTTCCTTAGCAAGGACTTTCCCTTACAAGGATTTCATTCTCCCTTCCCGTCCATCTTTCCAAATATTCATTTCTTCCATGGAGCAAAAGAGGGTTTTGGAGCCAAAATTTTCATAAATGCAAAGTGAATAGGAAATAAAAATCTATTATTGCTTTGTCTTTCTAAAACTTATTTTTCATTTTCAATTTATTTTTATTTTTCTCATTTCATTTTCCATATGCTCAAATAATATTGTAATAGTAATTAATAATATATTTAATCAAATAAACAAGCTAATTAAATTTAACTAATATTCCCTTTTCTTTTTCTTAGGACTAAACACTTTTGACTCAAATCTATGAATCAATGAGATCACAAAAAGGGGGCCTCAATCTATAAGGCCTCACCTTTCATGCAAAGATTACCTCTTGGGTGTTTCCTTGGTAGACTTCATTACTATCAGTTACTCAAGTTAAATTAATGAATTATGCAATCTTGATCTAATTTAGGCCTCATGGTGTATGCTTATGTAGTATAAAATGTGATGTATATTGTGTAGGCCACATGGATAGAACATGAACCATGTAAATAAACTTAATCAATGCTTTCAAGTATAGACAATTTTAGAAATAATCGTTCAATATAATTTTAGTACCTAATAGCTCATATTATATGGCTACTTCATTTTTAATAATAGTAAAACCTTCTAAGTTTAGTTAATAAACCTTGTACACTTGTTACATGTATTTGGATGAATATGGTGTTATCATGGTACATAAATCAATGCCATCAGCTAGAGGTTGTGTGTGGCTCAATGTGAATAATGGTTTAAATGCTTATATTCATTAATAAAATTAAAAAGAAGAATTAATGGTGCTCTTGTTATGTAACATTTGTTGGATTGGTTTGAAGATAGATTCTTCCACCTTAAACAAAGAAAAGTACAACCTTAAACTATAATACTTTTCCACATTGACATAAACTTCATACATTCATAATGATAATGATGACGTTCATAGTGTTAGAAATTGCTAAGCAATAAAATTTCTAAACACTATTATTTAATTTAGCATGTACAAGGAGGCCTAACTTGATTAGAAGTTGGGTTACATTTTGCCAAAGAGAGCTATCATCATTACGATCAGGTACAAATTAAATGTTATTTTGTTGTTACATAAAATAAAAGTGTGAAGGACAAGATTTGAGTACTGAATACTCTAAATTCTTAGGACTGGGTTGAGATTGTGAAAGTGCGGCATACTAAGCCATAATTGAGGTATGTAAATTTAATCATCACAAAATTGTTTACATAATTTTATTGTTTTGCTTTGGCTATCATATTATGGTGTTGACAATGAAATTAAGTATATAGGTATATTCAAGAGCCAATGGGAAATGAGAAAACCTTTATGAACCTTATTATCCCCACTTCATGTTGTGGAGAATTGTGATGTGTGTTGTGTAGGAGTTAATGGTGACTCCTCAACACCCCCAAGAATAGTTGGTAGACCAAAATATCTTCCACAAGAGAGAAAATGACAAGAATATTTGCTTCAACAATGCAAGATTGAATGTTATTGAATAATGGTTGAATATTCAAATATACATAAGATGCCTTGCTTATAAAGGCAAGGTGAGAGATAGGGTTAGAAAAGATCATGAAAAGTGTCTTAATCCTATAACATGATACAACTAACTACCTAACTACCTATGAATCAAGCATGACAAGCTAGATAAGATAAGTTATAGAAAATCCAACCAAGACTTCTAGAAAGAATCTTATATCCTAAGTAAACTTAACATGTGAATATGTCCCCTAATTCCCTAGTGAGTGAAATTAGCTAGGTACAAGACATTTATTCACAACAACACCCCCCTTAAGTGCATTAGGGAGAAGATTATTATGCACACTATGCAAAGATGAAGATGAATATGGGTCTTAGCTACTAGGCCATGTTAGGTACACATTTCCAATGCAAATGCAAATGCAATCAATGCAATCTCTCACAAACAAAGAAAAGGAGAAAAACCAATGGGACAAAACTCCTCTCCAAAATTTTGGGAATAGGATGCCATTTAATTGCAATCCTAAACATATTTATGTATCTCCTAAGTCCTTGGAAAGTGTTCCCCAACACTAGGATTAGAAAGAGATTAAATTCAAATGAAATGAACATGTAAATTGAAATTTGTAATTATTCCTAAATGATAGGAACATGTGGGGAAATCCAAGAAAAGCTCCTACAAAATAGGAGCACATGGGGTGCCCACATGAAAGGTGGAACCCACCTTGCTTAAGTTAACTATTTGGAGGATTGATAACACTTCAGTAATGCATGTTTAGATCCTACAAGTTAGGGATTGATATTTACATAAGTGGAGTTCAGTTCAGTTCAATTTAGTTATGGTTTAGTTATCTTCAGTTGCATGTAGTTAGTTTCAGTTGAATGCTAGTTAACTTTAGTTGAATTGAGTTGCATGACTAATGACTTCAGTTGCATGAAAAATAATAGGTGGATACTTACAGTTAAGTGGGAATGATCAATCATGCATAATTTTTACATGAATTGGTGGAGAGATATGTTTCAGTTAACTAAGATTGACTTGGACCCACCTTGGGCGCCCAAATTGGCATTTTTGAGTTAACACCTTTTGCATGAGAAGATATTTACAAGGCTCCATTAAGTGGGCCCATTCTTGGGTGCCAACTTTGAGGTAAATCTTGCAAGATATTTTCTTGACCAACGTTCAGTTAAGTGTTCAATTTGGGGTGCCTAAATTGAGGAGACTTTGGTCTTGACTTCATGTTACAATGTGGAACTCTACTTGCACAATCTAGGCGTGGTTTTTGTGAGGAGATTTATGCTGTTGTATTTGATAACTCTTATGAGTTTACATGCTCATTAATTATCTATTTATTCCAACAATTGCATCAAAGTTTGAAGCAGGTTAGCATGTTGAGCTTGTGCATGTGTGAGGGTTTGAAGCATGGCATGGGATGTGTGGATTCATGCTTGGTCACATGGAATGCATGGATAGCTTGTGCTGCAGAAAGTGTATGAGAGTTTTGTGCAGTTGTGAAGAAGGATTATTGAAGGAAAAGGAAGCATATCAATCAAGGATTGATACAGTATTATTGTAATCTTGTTCTAAGGTTAAATAATACAAGCACTATTGATTCTGAGGTGGAGTTTTTTTTCCAAAAGGGTTTCTCCACATATATGTTGTGTCAATTCTATATTCTTGTCTCATTCTTCTACAATATTTTGTCTCTTTCTACAATTGATAAAATAGATCTAAACAGGTTAATCATACACAAAGAATTGTGACAAATAACACTTAATTAAATCTACAGTCACATAGGTTTACAAGTTTTAAGCTACAATTTCACCTTCATTTTCAACACAAAAGAGAGAAAACAAAACAAAACAAACAAGATGATGTATGGAGGACTCAATGATACCCCCCAAGGACTACATCCATCATGTACATACAATCAATGACCCCCCATAAGAGCAAAAAAGAGAGACAAGATATTCCCCCAACAACGTATGATCTCCTGCAAAAATGGTTAATGTTTGAAGACAAAACATAATTCAATGTCTACAAACAATGTTTCTCCCCTTGGGAAGAAGATACACCAATTAAAAATGTAGGAATGCTTCCCATTCTAGATAGGAATTGGTGGGAAGAGGAATCCATATGAATGAAGATTGTGTCTTTGAAATTTTCTCATATGTAAAAACTTTCAAGTTCTTGGATGACGATGATGATGCCACAATCCAATGATGTACATGCCCAATCACAAAAAACTATGACAAACCAAGAACAAATGGAAATCAATCTTAAACAAACTCTAAAGACAAACATGAAGTGACAATAGGGGATCCATGACTATCATCAAATAGGAGAGATAAACCCTCAAGTTGGTCTTCCAAATCTAAAATGTGAGACTCCACAAACAAAGATACAATGTTTGATAAGTAAGAATCCAACCCGGAAGACAAACAGATGACTATTACAATGAATCACTAGAAGTACTCAATGAATCATCAACATAATATTATTGTGTGATCTCAACAGGAGAAGTAGGAGCTATAGAAAAAGTCTTTGGATCACAAGACGCTCAAGTTTTGCATCATATTCAAACTCCTCTAAGGTGTCATCATCATAGGGTACATTTTTAACATCATCAAGTGGAATGAGGCAATCTAAAGTAGGATCATCTAGGAACTGAGGCTTGTGTGGATCTCCAAAAAAACTCCCAAACTTTGGTCCAAATTGTGCATGGGCATGAGATATCTGAGAAGATCTTATGATACATCTCTTTGAGGATGCTTACACTGAAAGTAGAACCAATCGATCCTACGATATGATCATTCTTATTACCTCAAACATATTTTTTATGTGTTGTTTCTGGCTCAAGAATGGGTCCATAATATGTGGCAAAAGATTAAGTCACCTACAACGTGTTATGATGCCTTTTTTCCATGACTCATAATTATCCCTAGTCGGAACTATTACAAAAGGATGAGTTGCATAACCCATGATTACAATGATAATACACTTCTCAAATGATAAAATTTGAGATCAATACATGAAATACAACTGAAATGAAGTACAATGATCAAAACAACACCCTCCCAACTACAAAAATATCCAAGTATCCTCTAGTATACCTATCAAGAAAAAACTGAAATCACAATATACCTAGGAGAGAATCAAGAAAAAGTACATATATGGTCAGATAGAGCTCCTCAATACCTTTCCAATTTTGCAAGAATTGTGAAAATCAGAGATCGTGGCAAAAAGTTATGAGCTTAGGAGCCAAAAATCAAGATTTGACTTCAAATAGAAAAAACTAACATCAAATAGAATTTTTTTTATAAAATAACTTCACCACTAGAAAATTGGGATCGCCATCTTTCTGGCAATATTTTGTTTCAAAATAATGGCCTTCGTTAGTGCAAGTTATGGCAAAATGAAAAAATAGCCTATTTGAGAACAAAGGGAAAAATTAGTATGCTTGAAGGCTAAATGGGCGGAACTAGGGTTTGGTCACCAATGTGACTGGTGGCATTGGCTGCAAGTTAAAAAAATATTTTTGCCGCCTGGTGACAGCTACATGTGTCGCTCAGGTCACGGCTTCATTTAGCTCCTCCCGCCAATTCACAATGTGACCAAGTGTTGCAAAGTGAGTGGGGCTAATGGATTTGACTGACTGATAACAAAGGGTGCTCGATGAGATTTGACCTATTGGTTGCAATAAAATCTGCAATAGAAAATCCTATGTATGATCCTGTTAGGGATGATAGTTGACCGCAAAAAAAATATTTGTCACCCAAAATTTTATTTTTATAAACCTCCAAAAATATTTCAAAAATATATTTAATATTTTCCAGAAAATTTTATAAAACCATAAAAATATTTTTTTCTATAAAATAAAATATTTTGACCTAGGAGGCCATATGACCTACCCAAGCAAAAAAATTGCCTCAGAAACAACTTTACCAAAAATGGATGAATTTACAATTAAAATTCATTTGATCAGCCTCTTGAATGCAATGGTGATGTCAATCTAGGCCCAAAGTGCTCTGAAAAATTAGCGACCTCCTAGATCAACTACTCTTCATACTTTTTCAAACCCTTATAGATTTGGCAAATCATAACCAAAATTGATGAAACGAAAGGAAAAACTTGACTTTATTTGACGCTTTGGATTCAACCACGAGGTCCTTGAAACCCTAAAATGCATCTAGAAAAGTCTTCAAGCCAACATGAAACCCTTAGATCTGAGAAGGAATCTACAACACTGGAGCTTTGATACCATGTAGGAGTTAATGGTGACTTCTCAACAACCCCAGGAACAGTTGCTAGACCAAAATATCCTCCACAAGAGAGAAAATGGCAAGAAAGCTTGCTTCAATAATGCAAGATTGAATATTATTAAATAATGGTTGAACATACAAATTTACATAAGATGCCTTGCTTATAAAGGCAAGGTAAGAGATAAGATTAGACAAGATCATGACAAGTGTCTTAATCCTATAAAATGAGATAACTAACTACCTAACTACCTAGGAATCAAGCATTGCAAGCTAGACAAGATAAGTTCTAGAAAAGCCAACTAAGACTTCTAGAAATAATCTTATATCCTAAGTAAACTAACATGTGAATATGTCCCCTAATTCCCTAGTGAGTGAAACTAGCTAGGTACAAGACATTTATTCACACCAACATGTTGTGTTAAACATGAATATTGAGATAAACATTATGTTTGTATGTGAGTCAAATAATGTTTGTGTTTAAATATTAATTTGTATAGTGAAGTTGAAGAGGTGTCTTTATTGATATAAAAAGAGTAATCCGTAGGCAACTTTGTAAGCCATTTTTAGGAAGTGTAAAATAGGAAAATATGTGTTTAAGTTATTTTTGAGACACCAACCCAAGTGCTCAGGGTTAGGGAACTTGAGGAGGAGGTTAAAAATTAGTTTGAGTTTTGTTTGAGGGGGATTCTTCTTCTTCTTCTTCTTTTCCTACTTGTTGGTTGGTTTTGGAGGGAGGAGATTTATTTTTCTTGCTAGTTGGTGGGAGAAAGAAAAGAAAATAAGGATCATTCTTGGTAGCTTGTTCATCTTGAGAGGTCAATTTTCATGTGCTAAACTTCTTTTTATTGTACATTTCATTGTGTTGATTTGTTACTATCCTTGCAATGGGTTGTAAATCTTGAAATACCTTATCATGCTATGCTCTTTGGGTTATGGATTTCTATTTTTTGTGGTAGTTCAAGTTTTTGGGTGTGGACAGATTGGTTTTATGTTTTCTATGTCTATGTAAAAATTTATTTGGGGTCCTAGTATTTCTCTTGGCACAAGGGTTGGCTAGAACCTTATGGCTTGATGATGCCATAATGTTGGGTGGAAAGTGTTTTTTTTTTCCTTTGGTTGGATGTTCAACAAGTAATCAAAGGATATCATCTTGTAGCTTTTCTTTTTATAGATCCTTCAACCTTGAGGTTTTGTAGCTTTGTATAAATGAAAGATGTATTACTATTTGAGGTGAAATAAATTTGTTGAAACATGTATTTAAATAAGCATGAATGATAGATATAACTCTATTGCCCTATTTTAATTCTTACACCCCACATCTTAGTTATCGAGTTACTTTTACCTTGTAAGTAAATAAGATGATAAATGTTTATTAGAACTTTAATATGTTTAATAGGAGAATGAAATATTGAATATGCATTAAGATATTATTACTTTTGAAGGTATGATTATGTTTTATACTGATAAGAAATAATATGTATTGTGATGTGAATGGTTTAATGCTTGGATGATGCAAATGATTTATGATGCTAATGGATTTTATGTGAATGGCTAACTACCTGTGTGATGTACTAAGCTAAATGTAGTAAAAGGTTCAAACCTCTAGAAGAGAGGGGATGTATCACTCGGGAGAAGAACTTGGTATGGTAACCTTTAATTCGGCCTAACTGAGCATACACACACACTCATACCCTAGTTGGTCTAGTCGAGTCAGGATAGTCATGAAGTAACCTCCTGTAGTGCCCCTCCATGATTGGCCTTTCTCAGTAAATTTTGTTTGGGTTGTTTAAATTAAATTTGTCTTATAATGTTGTTGGTTAGTGATGAATTAAATAAATTATTAAATAAATATATATGCTACACTTGGATAATTAAATTATTAGATTAAGTATTAAAGTATTAAGTTATAAAGTGATTTTATAATATAAAGACAATTATTGTTTTATGTTGAGTTTTAATTAATAAATTAAATTGTGAGGAAATATTAATATAAAATAAAATATTAAATTGAGAAAATATATTAATATGAAATAAAAGGTTAAATCGGATAAAGATAATCGATAAGGAGATACAACTAGTAAAAAGATAGAAAATCACAGCCTCAAACTGGTTGCTGAAAAGGAATTTGATGTCTTTTTAGAGATTTTGGAGATTTTATTGGATTTTGTGCTTGAAAATAAAATAACTTTTCATTTTTGAAATTAATTATCTTATGGAGATTTTCATTAGGATTAATTTGGGGCTTCCGAGAAAAAAAAAGAGGCTAGTTTTTGGTTTTCATGAATAACTTGTGGTTTTGGAGACTTTTGTTTTGTTTTGGGGATTTTGAATTGGATTTTTGTAAAAAGAATTATTTGGGGGTTTTGAAGAAGTTGGAGCCTGCAAGTTGAGAAGCTTGAACTCGGCATCAAATCTACAACAGTGCCAATCATTTAAACCAAGTTCCTTTCTCTTTTTGAATTTTTATCTTTGTGTGGTTTTGAAGCAAAGCTTGAATGTTATCAAAATATCACCTTGTTAAATCAATTATAAAATTGTATTGTTTGAAGTTTACCCAAGTCTCTTTTGAAAATAATTTTGTGAGTGTTCTGTAAAAATTATTGCAGGCCTTGAAGCCACCTTTCTTATGGAAATTTTTGTTTAATCCGTTTACTCCATTTTTACTTCTTCAATTTTTTATTTTCCTGAAGATTGATAGCTCAATTTGTATAAATCTTGCAACCATTGTATTCAATATGATAAATTTTCCTCCTCCATTAAATGCATTTGCTTGAAAGTCTGTCAAATATATTTATTTCACCTTTTTTCCTTTGACATCTAGTTATTAAGTTTTAGCTTATTGTGTTGCATACTGTGTTATTCAATTATTCCCTGCCAATAAATCAGTATGATTGCATCGTCCATAAATTTTCTTTTACAAACTGGGTTGGTGATAAATTTAAAGGGTTTATTTTCCTTGTTGTCTTCTAATTTCTATCCAAATTTTTTAAGAACCCAGATCATGGTTTCTGAGATATGGTTGAAACACAGGGCTACTATCAAGCTATTTTTTCTCCATGGCTACAACATTTATATATTATATTATGGCTATAGAAAAAGAATAGTTTGATTCATTTATATTATCTTGAATTTAAATGAGTATTTATTCCTTCGAAAATATTTATTTAATCTTCTATTCTCCTTCTATTTCACAACATTAAGTAGAAGTTTTGAATCTAGAACTTCATTTGCCATGCCAACTTCTCCTTCTTGCACCTCACATGTGGCTAGGGACACATGATTTTCTTTTCTTGCTTTGTTAGCATGCATTATGTTTTGGAATCTTCCCATTTTGAGGCTATAATTTTATTTCTTTTAAATCCTTCTTACTGTCAATTTAGCCATTCGACTTTACAGAAGGTGTCTCTATTGCCTTTTGGCAAACTTTATGCCTTGTATTCGATTGTCTTCCCTTCTTTGTTCTGCGATCTCACCTTGTGGATTGGTTGTTGTTGCATTTGATTGGAACAACATATACATCAAAGCTTTTAAATGGCCACATACCTAATTTAAATCCCTGAGTCTATGTTGGTCTTTTTCACTGTCTATGTCTCTTGTAGGGTCAATTCAATTTGTACTTTTCTTCATCTAAATTAGAGTGATAGGAAAAATCTCCCTAGTTTTATTCTCTTCCAATTAAATCGGCCTCTAAGTCTGGGATATTTAAAAGTAGTATTAATAAGAAAAATGTTTTATAGAAAGAGAGGAAACATGTGGTTAGTAGATATATTTGATGAGGCATAGTTAATGATATGAATTTTGGGAAAAGGGCTTTTATTACTGTTTTATTAAGTTTCAATTTAAGTATTGAATACAAATTAATGGTTTAGGAAAAATACTAAGGTAGTGGAGTGAATATTTATTTGTGAGTTAGGTATTAGCTAATGCATTATCTATTCATTATGAACCAAAGATAGATCAAGAAAGTATTTAATGAGTTAAATGATTTAGATCAAATGTTAAAGAACTTAGATTTTCTTTCCTTTGTGAACAAATTTAGAAAGTAGGTATTAGAAATTTATATTCATTTAATAGAACTTGCTATGTGAAATATTTAATTAAGATATGAGCATTATAGCATTATGCTTAAGTTAAGATTTTAATATTAGGGTTTCATATTTTCTTGATAGAGAGGATTGCTTTGTTAATGATGTAGTTAGATATATGTGAGAAAAAGAAAATAGCTCTATTTATTTATTTTGAGTTAAATGAGTATTTCAGAAAGAGTAAATAAATGAAATTTCGTATATATATATATATATATATATATAGATACCTATAGTTGTATGAACTTATTTCAATATTTAAAAGTTAATAATGTAAATAGGCTTATGTTGAAACTGGGAAATGTTATTGGTTATAATAGTTAAAATTGATCTATTTGTAGTTAGATATTTGAAAAGATTTGTTTAAATTAAGTAGATTAGTAAATGAAAATGTTATTTAGATGAGGTAGTTCGTTTTATAGTAGATTAACTTATGATGATTAAAACTAAATTAGTAAGGAAATGATAGTTTAGTTCTTAATTTTATTTATATAATATCCATATAGTGGATTAAGGAATATTTAGAAGAATGTTGTTACACAAAGGTAATATCAATAGCTTAAGCATGTATTCATCATAGTTTTGATTTGGTTTATGTTAACCTTGGATGTCATGGATTAAATTACTTATTCCAATATTACGTAGTTTTCTTTTAATGTCTTATGAGTTGCGAATGTGCTCATGGTCATGGTTCATTGATTGTTTGTGCCTTGTTGATTGGTTGTAATGCTTGAATAATTGCTCACATTGTATAAGTATCTGATTAGTGGAAGTGAGAAGATTTTGATTAGTTATTTGTGTTGATTTATTGGGTTATCACTTGAATTGAGTGGTAAATCGGTTTATTGCTATTATTGTCATGGTCGTTGATTTTATTTAAGTTGTTTATTGTCAAATTGTAAGTTTGTTGAGTAATTAATGGTTGGGTATCGTGTGAGGAGAAAATTAAGGTCTCCCTTGGATGCCCAGTTGGTTGCTTTTGATTTTGAGTGATTTTGGAATTTAAGTTGATTGGTTTCAACTTTGATATCATGTTATTTTTGCCACGTCAATGGGAACCTTTGTGTTAATGATTTGCTAGTATTCCAGAGGTTTGAGGGGAGTATGGTTTTTACTTGCAAGAGTTAGTATGGGGGTCAGGGATTCGATGAGGTTGCCTGGGTAACCCAGGATGGGGGCCGACAACCCAAGAAGATTTGCATTGGGTAACCCATATCAAGCTTGGATTGTTTACATGAGTTTTATGTTGTTTCACCTGAATGTGGGTGGTTCCATGATTTTTTCATTTTGATAATGGTTGATCTCTTTATTTGGATCATGATTTTGGTGGGTTAAGCCTTGCACTTGAAAAGTGGTTTTCTTTACTATGAATTTCTAGCATGAGATGGTGCATGCCTAATGTGGTAATTGATATTTTGTTTGGTTTTGGTATCTTGTGCAAGTTGTCTTGCCTGTTTGTGATTTTGAGATTTTGTTGTTGGTAAGGGGGAGTGGCTCTTAATGAGGGTCTGGCGCCCAAAGTGGCTGCTCCAAGGTAACTCATTGGGAGTTTAATCAAGTGATAACTTAATTAATTAATTAAGGGATTGGGTAGTATCTCACATTAATTTAAATAATGTAGCCTCACTCATGGGCCCAAGTGCTCATTTAGGCTTGGGATGAGAGGGAAGGCCTGGAATGGCAAGATCAATTGTCTTGCCTTTGCATAGTAATTTTGCAAGGTATATTGATCTCGCATAGCAGCATGGGGGTCTGGCGGCTAGTAGAGGTGGCTAGGGTGATCTAGTAGCCTAGGAAGGTTATGCCAGGGTAACCCATAGCACCTATGCGATGACACTCCATCCTTTAGCAACCTTGTATGTTTGTTGTTCCCCTCTTGTTGTTCTTGTACCTCTGGAAGCAAATGTTGCCTAGTGTTTGTTGTTAGTTTTGTTGTGATGTCTTGTTAGTTTTATTCACTTGACCATCTTCCTTGGTTGTGGGTCCTTCTTGTCATCTCCTAGCATGAGGGGTGGACCTTAGGGTCCACATGGTTGGGTGGAACGTGCTATGCACCCCATTGGGTCCCCAGCCGAAGATCGAGAGGTGCAAAGATGTACCATTTGCAATGACTTCATAGTTGCACTAGAGTTGGATCTAGTCTTGATGCTTTGTATTTATACATTTCAGTTGTACTATTCCATGTTATTGTACTATTCCCGTTCATGTTGGGAAGTACTATTGTATTGATGTAATCCTTGAACGATGTATCTTTATATTATAAATGTAATGAGTGTAATGTATATTGATCCTTGTATTATTATGTGTTTATTATTTCATAATATATGATCTTTAGTGGTGTTGTACCTGTGGAAATATTTATAATTAAATTCATAAGTATGATTGATGTAATGTAATGTAGTCATGTAACCCCAAGGGACTTAGTTAATTGATACATATGTTTGGTCTCTTTACAAGTGTTATATGTTAGTGCACATCTTATGTTATGTAAGTTTACATTAAAAAAAAATTGTGTTGTAAATATTAGATGTTTTGGTGTCCTTTGGGGTTTGCGTGGCGGGGTGTTACACCTCTTGTCAGGGTTTGAGTATGTTTTGTATTGGTATGTGGTCTTTTTCTTTGATGTCCTTGATTGGGAAAATGTGATTAAGTCCTTTGTGTGTTCTCATTTATATCTATGTCGATAAATATATATATCAAATGTATATGTGTATTTATGTATGGATGGTAACTCATGCATATGATTACATAATATACATAGGGATATGAGTTGCACATTTATGACATATGTATATATGTACACATTTTGTGTATCTACTCATCGATGAAGATAGATATATATGTGACAAATATTATTAAATATTAGATAATGTTTTTGGTAAAGTAAGCAGCATTTACAGGGTGATGTACCCTTCACATAGAGCCACAAGGGCCAATAGAGTCCAAATAAAAAGTAACAAAACAAAACACCAAACCAAACATAGATGCAGACTAACAACACATAGACCAACAACAGACCAGCAGCAGACTAGCTGGTGTTCTCTCAGTTCTTAGACAGAAACTGAACCAAATCATTGTTGATCCACTCCTGGTGGTCTTCAACCTTCTTCATCTCCATCTCATTCGACAAGGTACTAGTGACATGGTGAACTAATTTGACCGTGAAATGGGTCAAACCATTGAATTTTTTGTCCATTCTTTCCATTCTTTCTTTCAGCACATTGAGCTCCTTACCTCTGCCCATAGTGTAGTCAGGGTCAATCTGCTCAATCTCCAGCGGTTCCAAAGAGTGAGAGGCCAACATCTCCTTTTGAGCTTTACCCTGGTCAAGAGTGGAAGAGGGACCTCTAATTTTCTCTTCTTCTTCACCAACCGACGCCTCTTCCACCCTACTATCTCCTCTTCAATGTCCAAATCTCTAACCAACATTTTCTTCATGTTCTTCCTATTCTATAATATTAGATAATGTTATACTTGTATATATATTTATATATATGTATATATGCATGCATTTGATAATACATACATACATACATATATGTATTAGTATATGTAATACCTTTGGATTATATATGTTTTTGATTGGAAAATGATTATTTAATATATATATATATATATATGTATATAATATTTTCTTCTTGTTCTATAATATTAAATAATGTTATACTTATATATATATATATTTATATATATGTATATATGCACGTATTTGATAATACATACATACATACATATATGTATTAGTATATGTAATACCTTTGGATTATATATGTTTTCGATTGGAATTTAATGATTATTTAATATATATATATATATAGATAATATTTTCTTCATGTTCTATAAAATTAGATTTAATGTTATACTTGTATATATATTTATATATATGTATATATGCACGTATTTGGTAATACATACACACATACATATATGTATTAGTATATGTAATACCTTTGGATTATACATGTTTTCAATTGGAAAATGATTATTTTATATTTATATATATAATGATGATGTGGCAATATAATATATATATATATATATATAATGTGCTATATATATGAAGGTTAATATATTTAAATATTGATCAAGGATTCTAATATGAAAATATATATATTATTATTATTATTATTATAAATAATTAAATATTTATACATACTTAAATATCAAAGAATGTTTTAGTGTGAATATATATATATATATAAAGCATTTTTATCATGAAAACATAGCACTAATATATAGCGTGGGCTTAATAAGCCATTCATTATACATTTTAACATGCCATAAGTTAAACATATGAATAAGTTTATGCCAACACATTAGACTATAGCTCATATGAGTAGAAGATTAAACCACACATATATCATAAATGTGTTGAAAAGTAAACATTATAGTTTAAATAAAGTGTTGCCTTATATAACCTAAATATATATATATATATATATATATATATATATATATATATATATATATTATAAATAATTAAATATTTATACATACTTAAATATCAAAGAATGTTTTAGTGTGAATATATATATTAAAAGCATTTTTATGATGAAAACATAGCGCTAATATATAGCGTGGGCTTAATAAGCCATTTGTTATACATTTTAACATGCCATAAGTTAAACATATGAATAAGTTTATGCCAGCACATTAGACTATAGCGCATATGAGTAGAAGATTAAGCCACACGTATATCATAAATGTGTTGAAAAGTAAAAATAGTTTAAATAAAGTGTTGCCTTATATAAGGAAATGGTTGTGCATATATATAAAGTGCATAAAGTAGTATAAAGTGCTATTTGAAAACAAGGAGTACAATATTTTTTGAAACTTGGAAAGTGCTTAAGCCAGCATATGAGGGGGAAAGTTTGCCACAATGGGAAGTTGTAGGCATGTGCATAAAGCAAATATAAGACCAATTCAATAAATACTATGAATCACACATGAAATGGAGAGTGTTGTGTATATGTTGCAAAATAAGTAAATGCAGATTTTAGCAATGAAGAATTAGATTTTTTCAACTCTCTATCTTGATGATGGATCATTGAGTGTGATTTGAAACGTTGATGAAAAAACTAGCACACAATCAAATCCAAAAGCATTTAGATTTAAATTCATATGGATTGTGGAAATCTAATTACATTGAAGAATTAGTCTTACCAACACTATCTTAAAGGGCATCAGCATATGAATATGTGGCACCAATACTAAAGTATATATGAATTAGATAAGAAGTCTTCTAGCCTACGCCAAAATGGAAAAAGCAATATAATAACCATGAGACTTAGTCAATGTAAACATGGCAGAAATATAAGAAGGAATTCGACATATAAACCAAATAGGAAACTTGCTTAGAAGTTGGCTATTCATTTGAGTCATTAAAAGATTCTTGTTGTCCTTTGAAATAAGCCATTTGAAAGCTGGGGATTGTTATGTGTTGCAAGCCTATAAGTTAGTTTGATGAGTTGTTGCATGAGGATAGAAAGGTGGCAGAAGTACTAGCTTGTTTGTAGCCTTTGGTTGCTCACATTTGAGTATATATAGAGGTTCTCATTCTACCATTGGATACACTTAATCAATTTGAATATCTTGATGTTATTTTGCTATGATTTTTGATTTTGTGAGTTGAGAGCTTGTGAGTTTGTGAGTTGAGAGCTTGTGAGTTTGAGAGTTGTTTTGCTATTTCCTATTTGTGATTATTAAGAGAATTAGTGAGAAGTTAGAAGAGGGAAATTAAGTTGTTCTTGGAGGAAGTACCAAGTGAGCTTGAGGAATAGAGCTAGGAAGGGAGTTTAATCAATTGGATCATTATGTAGGCATGCTAGTTTCTATACCTTTGTCATTTATGTTGGAAAGGTTAAATAGTTTTGTTTACTATGTTGGAAAAGAATGATTTTGAATATGTTGTGATGCTTGTACATTGTTTTTGAATATGTTGTGATGCTTGTACATGATTGCATGTTTCTTGGTTGTTCATTATGTTGTAGAAACCAGTCTTATTGGTTTATATTTGTATGTACTCTATATATGGGAGTGTATGAATGCAATGTATTTATACTATACATAGTTGTCATCACTATATGTAGGATGTCTATACTAAACACATGCAGCATAAAGTAAGAAGTTGCTAGAATCACTTTGGTAGTAAAGTTATTTTGTTTATAAGTTGTTAAGTGGGTAATTCCTAGGGTTTGTATGATCCATGGGAAAGAGGGTAACCTAGTTTTAGAGTATGAATAACCATAAAACCTATTTGAGCTAGGAAGGTCGGTGAGTGTGTGATGTCCACTCTAAATTATGGGTGATGAATACTTTGGCCAAAGTAGTGTAAGTAGCCATTGTTTACACTATCAATTCACTATGATCCAGGTTTACATAATAGGCAAGGGATAGTTATACATGTAGGTTGCAGCCACTATATGACATTTCTAGATATGTAGGACACAACACCATGCTTAAAAAAATTTAAGGTTATTAGATTACCAAACCAATCTCTTCGTTGAAGGGTAGGGCCATCTTACAAGTTTGGTAGATGTGCGGGGGACTGTAGTAAGTCCATGGTTGGAAAAAAAGTACTTGAGTAATGCTTCTCCTCACATAATTGGTAGCCAAGATTTGAGGAGGATATTTTGGACCATTTATACTTTCTATATTCAATAAACTTGTTAAAGGTATGTATGTAAACTTGTAACCATCTCTATGGGAATTGTAAATATGAAATGTCATATGGAAATTTTGTATCATCAATACTTGTATTAATGAAAGGAATTATTTTCTATGCAATGGGAAAGTTTGAAATATGTTTCAAATGTGCATTTATTATTCAAAGGAAAAGAAAATTGTTATTGCTCTTAAAGGTTAGATGCATAAAATATTCACTTGTGGGTAAAACATAGATTTTTTTTTTGTGTAGAGCAA